>CAJUYI010001370.1:26811-56583 GCA_910591695.1 Galerucella pusilla
TCAATGAAAATGAGCATTCATCAGAAAAGCAAATATTGTTTAACAATAAGTAGAGCTATCGGTGTTTCATCTTCTACAGTTTTCCGAGTTCTACATAAATTCAAGTACCACCTATACAAAGTTAAGTTGGTGCACGAGTTGAATGAAGATGATTTTGATCGTCGTCTAGAGTTTTGCGAATCAATGACGCAAATTATCAATAACAATCCACAATTCAGAAAGTTCAGAAAGTGGTCAACGAAAGAGATACAGAATAACGTTCCAAAATTTTTCGTTCACACTTCATATCGTTTGTAAACGAATCCTTTGCTGAACGAAATATCACAGAATAGATGCCTAAGACAGAAGCCATAACTAGTATATTACAGATTTTGGAATAAAACTGATCCAGTTGCTGGAGAAATTACCAGTACTGATACATAAATTGTGTAACAAACATTATAATGCAAAATGATTACATACTTCTACAACTACTTATCCATGGCTCACAATTCTGGAGAGGTCTTTGCTGACTTTTCAATAATGCTCCGTTGCCATATATACGTAATCTGAGCTCATTGAATGATTACTACATTTAAATAATATGACATGGCAACATCTATGGAGTTTGGCGAAATAAATTGATGAATTTTGACATTGTTCATGTACGCATAGATTAATACGTCTGATCACTCTTTTAGTATGTTCATTGTTCATAGGTTTGAGCTTTTTGAATGTGTTTAGTCTATTTGACGGTTTGACAGTTCAATTGACCTAATTTATTATCTCCCAGTCATTCATGGAATGCCAGAGCATATTTATTTTTTTCAATTCTCCCCAGCTCCACTATTAACAATTTCTTGAATGAACTGGTCTGAAAGCAAAAGTATATTTTAAAAATCCCACTTAAATTGACAAGTTGAGATCGAACATCCATTATGCACATCTAACACGTAAATCTCATATCAGTACTAATGACTGAGAGTACACGACTTTTGTCAAGGGTCATTGCGTGTCACGGTCCGTTGCCGCCCTACGGGGCTAATGGGCCGGAGGTGGCGCTACCTCCCACAAATACCCTTTCATCAGAACCACATAAATCCACCAGTAAAGCGAATCAATTTAACACGTACGTGCATGTAAAAGTAGTTAGCGCAAGAATTGAATTAGGGTTTGAACGGGATTTAAACTTCGGGCTGGTTGCCGTATTTCGATACGTTTAAAATAGTAATTGAACGAAATTAAAATTGAATAACGGAATGATTCGAGTGGTTGTTGAAAAAGATCGATATTATATATGAATAGCACTGTGAGGTTTCCAAAATAGTATATTTTAGTACGAATCCGTGTAGGTGAGAATGGGTTTGTGGTAACTACCCGGTGATTGGACACTGCAACCTGAGAAAACACCTGCGCAAAATGGGCGCAAAGTTGGTGAACCTATGTACAGGATAAACACCAACTCATATACTCTGCTTCTGCAAGAACTCAGACAGAAGCAGTTTTTTCTGGCCGAGATGGGAAACTCATGTTCAACTGGGTCCTTAACCAGTACCCAGACAGTGTTGGACTCATCCCTACGGAGATGCCTACCAACCAAACCCACCTCAAACTCGCCGTTACTCTCGCCTTGGAATTACTACCCTAGCATACTTCAAGACGGGCGGCGGTCCCTCAAACACTCTCCTTCTTCTTCCTTATATCACTCCTACCTCTCTCATGCCATAGCGAGTCCTTCTCTTTCCCCAATCAAGCTCTCTACTACGCCACTCATCTCCATCCATTCTTCCTCGCCCCTCAACATAATCTCCACCATATTCTCCCAATACACCGCCTCTCCCAGTTTATTGTCTAACTTCTTAAAAACTTTCCCACTTTTCCAATATCTAAACACATGTCCCACATCATCCTCCACTTCACATCTCTCGCACACTCCAGTCTCTCTTTTCCCAATCTTGTGGAGGTAACCCACTCTCGACCCATGCCCTGTGAGCACCTGCGTCAAGAAGTAGTTCACCTCTCCAAATTTCCGATCCACCCAATTTCTCCTGCTCCCAATCGCTCCTCTCAACGCGCCCTCATACTCATCCCACCTCTTCTCCATTTCCTTATTCATCCATTCCTGTACTTCCTCTCTGCTCGCACCCCTCCAGCGTTTCTGTCTGGCTCTAGCCGTCACTGCTGCTGCCAGTCCACCCACTGTCCTGTACGCCTGCACCACCCTCAGAAGTATTCTTCTCCGCATCCGCAGAAGTGGTCTAACCCTCGCATTCACCCCTGCTTTCTCACCACACACTTCCGCGCCATACAGCATACTCTGCTCTACCGTCCTACCAATTATCCTCCTCTTCCATTCTCCCGATCCTTTCACATTACCCATCAATCTCCCCAACCACGCTGCCCTTACTTTTGCCTTCTGTGCAGCCTTCAGCATATGGGTTTTGAAGGATAATTGGCTATCCAACAACACCCCCAGATATTTCACCGCTTCCTCCATCCGAATTTTCTTTCCCTTCACCATCACCCCCACCTCCCTTGCCTTGCTCAGCACCTTCACCAGTCTTCACCGTCTTATCCTCAGCCACTTCCAGTCCACACCGCTCTATCTTTTTCACAATCTTCCTACACATCCTCCCCGCCCTTCTTTCTATCTCCACCTCTCCCTTTGCCGTACATACCAGACATACATCGTCCGCATACACCGTAATCTCCCATCCCTCTTCAAATGCTATCCCAAAACCGAGCCCTGGGGCACTCCAATCTTCGTCCCATACTTTCTCCCCCTAGTGTCCACTATCGCACGCCCCGTTAGGTAGTCTCCTACTAGATTAACTAGCCCCTCCCCTACTCCAAGCTTTGTCAACGCACTCAGCACCGCCCGTTTACTGACACTGTTGAACGCGTTCCCCACGTCGAAGAACAAAGCAGGGCAAATTTCTTATTCCTACCGTTACCCTGCCTAGCCCTTTGCACCAAGTCCACCACCCTGCCCAGCGCTGAGATGCATGACTTCCCTTCTACAAACTCATGTTGGTTTTCCCTGAAATCCCCATTCCTATCAACTTCCTCCTCAATCCTAACCTTTATTATCCCCTCCATCAATCTACCCAAACTACACAGCAGGCTGATGGGCCTGTAGTCCCCCGCCCGTTTCCCAATCCTACCCGTCTTCTTCACAAGGATCACCCTGGCCACCTTCCACCTTTCCGGGAACTCTTCCTCCCTCAGTATCCTGTTAAACAGTTCCAAGAAGTATTCCCCATTGTCATCCAACAGCCTCTTCACCATATAATCTCTCATGCCATCTATCCCTGGTGCTTTCCTTACCTTAACATTCCCCCCCCTCCTCTATTCCCCACTTCTCTACCGACCTTATTCCTCTCTTTTTCCCTATCTCCGTAGTATTCTGGGCTTCATGAATTCTGCCCTCCCCACCTCCTTCTACCCCTGTAAACAATTTCTCTATAATCTCTTCCTCCCAAACTCCCTCTAGCAGACAGAAGCAGTTTGGAGAAAAATAACGAATACAACCATTACAACTACTGAAAATCCTTCCAGTCAAACTAGTGGCTGGAACACCAATCTTTTGGAATGGAAGTGGGTAACAGGGGAAATGTTACAAAGATTCAGTTCAAGTGCCTGTGCCCAATCGAATGGATGAAAGTGGGTTTGTTATGGCTTCAACCAATTCATTCTTCACGGAAAGACGACAATTTGGAGATCTGACAGTCTTAGTCTTACCATTTAAGTACTAAATTTTTTGAATCCAGTTTAGAAAATTGCGACCAGAATATTAATGGCTGCTTTCCGATCAAGCCTCACCGGGACACTTCTCAGTGGAACTTCTGGTCTTCCTCTCCAGCTCCAACGAATTTACCTTAGTCTCTCTCATGTGATCAGTAAATCTCCAAATCAGAGTCATGTCATCCAGTTTATGACAACACTCTCTCCAATCGTTATTCGGCTGACTACAAAAAAAAAGGAAAAAACGCAGATCCACCTCTTAATGACGGTTGAGCATGAAAGAGGAGAAAACAGCTTCTCACATTATATTCAATTTGTGTTTATCGTATATGCTAGCTTATGATTACATATCTAGTACAGATTTCAAAGTTTTGAAACTTTCAAACATCTGTATTTATGCAGTAACAACTTTCACTCACACTTCAAAGAAGTTTGGGTCTACTGAATTTTTTGTTTCCACTCACTGAACTGCTAAAAGTTATATTTTCACGACGTTATTTTATGGCTGGCTTGTGTAGAGTTTTTTTTATAACTTTTTCAAAGATTATCGTTTCCCTTGAGATTAACCTTAGCTTTACATGTTGTATGAAATATTTTTAAATCAAATTTATACAATGTGCACAAAGACCAGCATCTTCTCTCATTTGAATTCAATTTGCTGCACGACCCGATATACTTACTTTGTATGTTGCTAACAGCGTTTTTGACGACCGTATAAACTGAGTTACAAACAGACGTAGAGTTGCAACATGCACTTGTGACGTCTATTGTCCTTTTTCTCGGTAGTAATATAACATGATAGAGCTTCTCCAGGAATTTTCTTCACAGGTGATTCCCAGTAGGCGAATCTAGCTTTTGATGAGACATATATTTGTGGCTGAATAGACCGCATTGCATCGTGTTACTTCCAAAAAATGTGTGGATCCACTAGTTATGGATTTGGGCGCGAGCAGCACTATCAATCAATCGTTAATGTACACTCCAACCAAGAGATACATTGACATTTGTCCACGACTATTTGGTAATGTTTACATTTTCATCAATGGTGGTTGAAAGCGAACTCGCGAACACAAAAAACTGACGTTGCTTATAATTTTGTTGTGATATTGTTTAGCTGTCTCAAGACAACACGATGTTGATATTTTTCTGTAGAATTACGAGTTACGTGGTTTGTTCTTTCCTCTGAATCCAAATGCAATCTTTTAGCGGGACTACGAAAAGTATTAAATGACACACGGCTGATATGCAAATAACGGATTCGGTTGTATAATCCTCGGCTGTGCCTCGGATTACAATATTCAACCTCATCCGTTATATGCTTCATATCGGCCATCTAGCCTATATAACCATAAAATTTTGCTGTTGTTAGGAAAAACGAATTTTTAAGCAATAAAGCGAACACTGGAAAAGTAACAATTCCAAATATACCCAATTGGTCACACTATTTACCTAAATTAAATAAAAAGTTAACAAACTGCTGGATTCGACGGTTCTACTTCAAAATATCCTGAAGTTTGAACAGTAATGAGACTGCACACTATAGAATCCTACTATCGACTCTATTCACTCGTCGACAGCATATACAGTAAGGCCCATGGTGTAATAGAGAAGAAGGTGCGTTACCGCGCACGACCAATCAAAAAAAATTTCCAGAACGCCGCCATATTGAAAACTCAGCCGATCAGAAAATAACGCGCGAAATCAAACGCTTGACAAATAACTGAATTTGAAACGAAAAAAAGAGACAATAAAGACACTCACTTAATGTCCCAATGAACGATTACAAGTAAGATTTGGTTGTTCATAGTCATGACAATCATGGCAATATGGCGGCGTTTTGGAAGGTGCGCAGAAAATGACGAAAATTCGTTTTCCGTGGAAGCACACTCCTTTCTCTTTATTACACCATGGTAAGACTTTGGACGGCTGTCGACTGTCCCAGTCTTGATTCGACTTTGTTGACATATCTTTTGACAGTTGACACGTGGTATCGATAATTGGTCTTCCATTCGATTGTTTCTAGAAAAATACAACTACATCGGCATGGACACGCGCAATAAGGGCTCTTGCTTTTGTTGATAGTGAGTGGTGATATATTACTAACAATTTTTGTAAGAACAGGCCTCTCATACGAATGTAACTGAGAAAGATGGTGAAATGAAGGAAATGATGTCTTAGGCTTGGTGGAGAGAAAATATAATTTCTAAATTAGCTCAGGTCACCATTATGCAGAGAATCACGTTCCATTTAAAGTAATTCCTTCAAACTATTTGATATCATTGTAGCCTGATCATTCAAAAACTAGTTACTACTTTGATACTGATATTTTGTTCCAGTTCATTGAAAAGGGATTTTCTCGATTAGTTCTTTCACTAAGCTATTATTGTTTAGTGAAAGTCTTAACCAGAAGAATTAATAGACCCGAGAGTAATCGGCTGCGTTATGTGTGTTATGTGTGTTGTTTAACATGATTGCCAGGGAATTTAGTTGAAAGATGAGATTTTGCAAACATATATGATGAAAATCAATGCGGTCTGATTTTCGTCGTTAATGAGCAAAAGCTGGAATACATTCTCATTGATATTCGATGGCTCCTATGATAATTGAAACTAATGAATTTTTGATCAGAACACGTATCACAGTAATCGGTACTGTTGATTTTAAAGCACTACATGGTATTAAGTACGTCAAATGCAGATATTTGAAGTATATATGTGTATCGTCGATACTCAATAAACCACACTTTGTTTTATGTTACTATATATATGCTACGATACTTAGCAAATAATCAATCACAATTAAAAGGCCACAAATTGTACAAAATATGTATAATTAATATCGGGAAAGCTTTGTAGTGTTATCAATAGAAACCAGAATAGCATTGTACGACTACTTGATAATGAAATCGGATTGAAATAATGGTTCACAATAAACCACCTCATAATCCATCTCCAATTTCTAATTTTCTTTGGTCCTGGTGAAATAATTGATAAGTTCCAGATACTCAGATATTGACCTATTTGTTCTTCATAAAAGGATAAAGATGGAATAGCATCCTTCCACACTCAAGTTTCACAGCATCGAGTCTCTTCCACCACATCTCTCATCATTTTATTTGAAAGTCCATATTTCTTATTTTGCTAGATGTTTTGAAAATTGAAACATTTTTATTCCATGCAGTTAAGATGTTTTTTAGGGTAGAAGCCACTGTTTTAGATTCCTGATCGTTTGGACTCAGGTGTTCACCATTTGCTCCTTGAATTCTGTTTTCACCCTTAATTCCACTTGTTTTGAGGTCCTTGAGTATATGCCAAAAAATTTAATAATATTAATGGAATAAAGTTTAGGAAACTGAGAAGCATGCTTTATTGAAATACTCCACTAGTGAAGATATAATGTCGGAAGACTTAGTATGCCTTAATAACTCCCTAGATAAATATTTTTCCCTGTGAAAATGCTTGGAGCCATTAGATTGTCCATTAGATGAAGATATCTCATATTTGAGATTATAATAAATGTTCACAAGTAGGGAGACCCCATATTACATTACCGATTGAGATTCCCACATGACGTAACACGCTGTCGGCTACATGCGAAAGAACATACCCTGGTAAGTGTATCGTGGCTTTAACCAACTAAGCCACGGCGCCAGCTAATGTATTTGCTCTAGTAGAACATTTCAAACAATGAGCGTGTTGAAAACGATATAAATTCATGAACTTTCTCACAAAATAAGTTCAACATTCGATAACACAATATATTTTCTTACTATATGGTATTGACATTCGTCCTTGACAAGTGTACAAAATTTCGAATTAACCTGTTTGTTTAAAGTGGGACCAAATCGAGTCTAAACAGTTGGTTACAAACAAACATAAAATCAAACAAGCAAACAAACAATCATACAAACATAGATACCCACATGTGAAACTAAGCGTGTTAAAAAACTCACTTTTATGTAGTGCGTTAATAATGTCTTTTAATTCAGCATATAAAATTTGTTCTAGTGGAAGAATTCGAAGGAACTTTAACCAACTGAGCGAATTGAAGTTTAGATTAGTTCCTCAACATAAACGTTTTATCTTCTCATAGTGGTGCATTATTAGCTTTCAGTTTGAAGTTATACCACAAATATGGCGTTTTAAAACCAAAAGCCTTCGTTACAGAGTGTGGCTGAACATAAGATTTTCTGTAGGAGCTATGAGGAGATAAATATTCGAGTGAATGTGTAAAGATTTAAACTGTGAAACACGAACACAGGGACGGTTTGATATAAATATCTGCTAAGCAGTGATTTATTTACTCCGTGTTTGAATAATTCAGTTATTTTCAAGTTTGGTATTCGTTCCAAAATATTCTGATAACATCTTGAAAATATAGCGGCAAATGGATTAATAAATGTTTAACACCAACCAATCGAGATGAATAAGTAGTAGACACCTAACTTAGTCCACATCTGGTTCCTTATCGTGGATGCATGACTAAAGCTGATACGAACCAAATTATTCTCAAATGATATCACTAAGTCTGGAGACCAAATATTGTCTGTGTTACCTCGCCTTGGTTTAAGCGTTCAACAATCACCTGGTGGCTTTGAGATGGAACATCGAGGAGCAGCAGTATTGGTAGACGCAAATGTTCCTACAAATTTTCGAGCCTTGGTGGCTATCAAAATTAACTTAATAAGGGATATTTCTCAGTCCCTCGATCATTTTTGACATTCTAAGTTTGGCAAACATATATCTCCATCTAGGAAACCCTCAAGTTCCAGTGAATACACCGAGAGAAGAGTTATTTACAGACAAATAAACTGATTTGTTTGACCCCCCTTTGTTTAAAACTAACATTACTTATTTATTATTAAGAAGCCATTTTAAAGTGATAATTTTTTACTGAATATAGTAACCAATCAAATTACTTAATTTCAAGTCATGTGTCAAATTTCATCCAATCACCGCTGTATTACAGCGATAATACCCTACATGTGGTATTTTCAGTTTGGTGTTTACTTTTTATTAAAAATTAAGTCAGACCGACAACTGGATTAAAAATGTCGCGAATATTTGGTATTGCATCTAACGATTCAATTATTAATTTACCAATTGTACTTTTCACAACTGTAGTTTTGAATAAAAATGAATAATATTTGTTTGATTTCAACTAATAAATTATTCAACTTTAGATTGACAATCAATTTTTTGATATCTACAAAGTAAAAAATTATCTTATCGAATACTCCTTGGGTCTTGATAAATACTCAAAATTTTGTCGTAGAGAATCCTTCAAGCGTGTTGCTCAAAGATAATAGCCCTCGGCCTGCGGCCTTGGGCTATTATCAAGCAACACGCTTTCAGCATATCTTCATATTTAAATCATAATAGTAAACATTCCGGAGAACTGCTAGTTCCTACTTTTTTCGTGTCATTTTGTACACAAAGACTAAAGTAAACAGCCTGCTTCCATGTAACTTTGGACCGATTACCGATCTGACTTAAAAAGTCAGCGGTTGAAGTCTTATGCCATTCATCGGGTGAATACGCAATGCCTACATCTTGTTGGATGTTCCTTTGCATTATATAGTTATCCTGTCGGCTCTAGAGACTTGTGATAAATATACGAAGCGTACCAAGTAACTTATTATCCTGGGGGAACTAATTATACTCGCATACCCTCTTTCTTCCTTCTCTGTAAAACAAGCCCGGTCGAAAAAAAAATAGCTTCCCATTAACCCTCCTGGAAAACAATCCAAACTGTTGGAAATTTGTTATTCTCTAATGTTTTTTAATCTTGTCGATATATTTTGTTTTGCATAAACCACGTAGGATTGGGGAATCACTTTTTAAAGAGAGAGATCTCGAACCTCAAACTGGAAGATTACTTCATTATTTATCTGACAAAGCGACAATGTTCAGGATCAGTTTCCCAATGGCGTGCATCTGATTTATGGAGACTGCTTAAGAAGATCAAGTGGACAATAAAATTAATAACGTTCTTGCCTTGAAAATATATTTTACTGCTGCAAATCTTGAAACACAACCTTGTGTAATAAACGATTCATTAAACAAACAAAAGTTATTTAAGTCTCACATTTATTTAGTTTTGGCGACAATTTATTATCCCTTGTTGATTTCCCCGGGGTCGTATAAACTATTTCAACATGTGCAATTCATTTGCCTACTCAACAATATGCTAGTAACTCTAAGCAGCTCAACTTGTCTAGGACTGTTTAATTTGGTTTATGTTTCAATAATATGGAAGAGCTATTTTCGTTGATAAGTTGATAAGCTTTAATATTTAAGACTTTTTGCAATATTTTCTTAATCTAACTGAGTAGTCAGTTTTATAAATAGAACCCGAATGATTATATCTACGATATCACAAGTGTCAAATGTGTGCTTGTAGCTGAGGCGTCCCGTGCTCGAGTCCCAATGGTTCCTCTTTTTCAAATTTTCAGAAAATCAAGCTTATATATCCGAAGTGGGATTAGATCTACGGATGAGGCCATAATGTGATAGTGTGAGGGGGTGACTGGAATGGACATGCAGGTGTCAGGCTCGCAAGGAGAGCGAGATAGGCGTAGGCAAGCAAAACATCTCGCTAACGAGCGAGTAGTTGAGATAGGGATACGTACAAACGTCAGAAGTACTCCAAGTACTTCGAGGACGAAGAGCGGAGCAAGATGGCCGAATGTGAGAAACAGTCTCGGTTTATTGGTAGCTTATAATACCGAATATTACGTTAATAGGCAAAAACCTCCCTAGCGCAGGACTTATCGTGAGGGCTCGTAGCTGAGGGGTCGCGGGTTCGGATTCCAGTGGTTTTGTTTTTCCAATTTTCAGAATATTCAGCTTACAGTCACTGTTCCGTATTCCAACTCTTAACTTCTAGTCTTTTTCTCCCATTCATTCTGCGAAAGAATAATTATAAATTTATTATAACGATCAACAATTATTATTGGTATATGATAATCTAATTAACTATTCTGAATAATTGAATAAGTGGTTGTGAAGAAATTTATCATTGAATAGCCTGACCTGCATTAAAAGCAAGTGACTCACCTTTAATTGCCCTAATCAACGAGTCATTGACTGGCATAAACGTACAATTACATCGAATAGGTAGTGAGCCGTATTTGTTCGGGTAGCATTGTGGATCATTTCCACCATGTACGAATTAACAACAATGGATCGTTAGCAAAAGGTACCTACACAGGCTGGGGAAACCCAGTATGCTACTCTAAGTCAAAAGTAGGTGTAGTGGTAATTGTAACTAGTTCTTCCTATGAGCATATTTAAGGAAGTCACAACTTCTTGAACCAAAATAACAGCCACCAAAGACTACGTTATTCCAATTTCAAGCTAGTATGGGATTGTGGTCGGCGCCAGTACCAGTGCATAAGGGGGAGCAGAACAACGAAAATGAGGATGGAATAGCCGAACAATGCTCATCAATTCCATACGACTGGAGCCCTTCTGCTGTGTCAAAAAATAGACAAAACAAACATCATGAACTCGGTAGCACATAAATCTTTGGAATAGTGGAAAATCTCACTGAGTGAAAGACAGGCGGAACAGTTCATTACAGGTTAGTCGCCAAAGTCAGCGAGCTGTCAAAGTATGGTGACAGGGCATTGTGAACTTAATAGTAACGCAAAGCTAATGGTGTTGACAGACGGAGATATGTGAAGATTCTCAAGGAGGACAATGAAGAACATGTGTCAGTGCGACTGCCTAGCGAATTTACTCTCATCCTGTATCTGTGAAATTTAGACCCCACAGCACTTAGGCCACAATTGACCCATTGTGCCTCTTTCTGAGGTTCAGACTTCCTTCTAGCTCGTCATCCAGCCTACTTGTTTAATGTAGGCGATAGCGTCACCGGAAGTAAGCTCCATCATGCTGGCTTGTGTTAGCCTGTACTCGCCGAATACAAAAAACCTTAATTGAGAGAGTGTCGGACATTTACAAAGAATGTGTTCGAAAGTCTCATTTTCCTCTACAAAGTGAAGTGTCAGACAGACCCAGTCTGTAGAGGTGTTTCCGTAGGTGGCAGTGACCGGTCAGAATACCTGTGGCTATCCGGAGGTTCTGTCTGTTCATAGCCACGTATTTTTTGGCTACTTTCATGTCCGGATACTGCAGCAGCTCCTTGGCAAGCCTGCAACCTTCTGCATCGTCCCATCTACTCTTAAACTTCTCAAGGGAGTGTTCCTTTATTATGTCAATCATAGCCGACGACGACAGACCAATGAAAGTGCCAGGTCCCAAGAGTTTTTGGGAGGCTGCTTTCCTGGCTAATGGGTCGGCAATGTGGCTACCTCTCGATACACTGTGGCCCTTGATCCAGCCTAGAATGACTTCGTTGTTGCTACAGGCTTTGATCAGGGACAGGTGACACTCCAGTACTAGGCCTGATGTGATACGTGGTCTGTTCAGGGCTAGTAGTGCTTGTCTACTATCCGAAAGGATGTGAATTTTATTACCTGTGGTGTTTCTTTTGGGGTAATTTTTTTTGCGGTAACGCTGATATTACAGCCCATCGCCCATTCAATGTTTAGATTCAGAGATCTGGAATAAATTCCACATCCTGAGCCCGTATTGGTTTTAGATCCATGCGTGAAGATGCGGACTGCGCCTTCTTATGTGTCTTGTGTGTTATATTTAATGGTTACCTTGTAGGGCCTATGGAAGGCATATTGTGGTGATATTGCGTCCGTATTTGCCTGCAGCAGTGGAACCCCATTGAGTGCCTGAATACCACAGATCCTACGTCAGGTTGTATAGCGGTAGAGCGCATGCGTGTCATGGTCATCAAAATAACCTCCTTGATGTGTATGTCAACGGGATTGAGACCAAGGATCACCTCCATCGCTCTGGTTGGTGTGGTTCTCACGCCTCCCGTTGTATTGAGGCATGCAGTTCTCTGGATTTGGTTCAGTTTACGAACGACTGACAGCTGGTTTGCTTCAACTCCTCAGGCAATCGCGCGTACGTTAGCATAGGTCTGATGATGGCAGTGTAGATCCAGGCAGTGGGTGACATTCCCCAGGTACGGCCGATGGTTCTGCGACACTGTTCATAAGAAATATATGCTTTTTCTACTCTGTTTTCTAGATGAGAGTTCCATGTTAACTCACTATCAAAAGTGACACCTAGATATTTCACCTCTGATGAAAACTTAAGTTCGGTATTTAGGAGCTTTGGGTCTTGAAGTTTTGCAAGCTTCCTTTTTTCGTGAAAAGAACCATTTCTGCCTTCTTCGGATTTATTGACAGTGAATGGTCTTTGCACCATTGCTCTATGATATTGAGCGCCTCTTGCATTAGAGCACAGAGTATCTCCTCAAAACTTCCTGTAAGCAGAATGACTAAATCATCTGCATAAGCTATTGTGTAGAAGTTGCCATCATTGAGGCGGCTGACCAAAGAGTTTAAGACCATGTTCCACAGTAGTGGCGAAATTACCCCTTCCTGTGGACACCCTTTTACAACCAAGCTTTTGATGGCAACATCGTCTACGCTGATTTTTATTGCTCTTTTTGAGAGCATGTTATATATCTAGCCATTTATGGTTTGAGGGATATTCTTGTTGGCAAGTGCGTTTGTTATCTTAGGAAAAGTGGTTTTGTCGAACGCACTTTCTATGACTATGAATACACCCAGGGTTGACTCCTTATTCTCCAGCGATTTTTCGATGTGACCCGCCACAAGATGAAGAGCCGAATCGGTTGATTTCCCTGGAGTGTATGCTTGTTGGTTGGAGTGGGTGCAATGGGTTTTGTGTTATCACTCCATCTTGTATATATCGTTCGCACAGCCTCTCCAAGGTCTCTATTGAAAACGATGTGAGGCTGATTGGTCGATATGCTTTTGGAGTAGAGAAGTCCATTCTTCCTGATTTTGGTATGAACACAACTTTCGACTTCTCTCCAACCTTTTGGAATATACCTCAGTGCCAATGAGGATCTGAGTATTCCTACCAGGTGCTGCGTTAAGGAATCCAGGCCCCACTGAAGTAGAGCTGGATGAATCCCGTCTGTTCCTGGGGATTTAAAGGGGGAGAAGCAAGAGATGTCCCACCTCAATCTGTCCGCGATGACGATCTGTCGCGCTATCCGCCAGTCATCATCGGTTTGTGATATTCCTCTCCCTTGCATGTTACCGTGTTAGCAGTTTTGGAGTCAGGGAAGTGGGTTGACATTGATAGTTCAAGGCTTTCCTCGAGGTTGGCAGTTTTTGTGTACTAATGTACTCTCATATTAGATGATGAGTCATCCGACAAGAAGCTACATGGAAGGCTCGATATTAAAATTGAGTGGATACATGTGAGGAGTGAGGCTATAATCTAGATTGAGAGTACAATAATAGAACTGAAAATATCGTTATGGAATAAGCAAATTAGCTACCTCATGAAATCTCATTTGAACTTGATTCAATAATGGAGTAATTATTCAAAATATACTATATTCAACTGAACTAATGTTTTATCAATACAAAACATTAAGAATTATGTACTCCAATGCCTCATTACCATAACTGCGGTTATTAATATAACACAAACTTTCCCATAATGTCAATATTAACATTTATTTATAATTACAATAAATTCACAAGAGAGAGTTATAACATTATCTCTGTACTCACATCGACACTCTCCCAAGATACGTCGAATACGGAATTTGTCCTTGCTTACTACCTATAAAAAAATGGGCAAAAACAAAAGAAACGAACTGTTCTCAGTAAACCAACAGCTGAGTAGGCGATAGCGTATTGAAATTAATAGATATATTATTGATATAAATTGTCGAGATTGATCTCAGAGTTCTATGAATACGGTGGGTTGATTTAAATTTAGTGTTTCCACACTTACTTGTCGAAGACAAATTTATTTAACTAACATTCTGAAAAAAAGTGTATAATATAGTATGATGTGTGTCGTGTAGGAAGTCATCGAATTTAAAAAGGTTGAATACTGAATAATTATTATAATAATATATAGTTACTTTAAATGATTATTGGCAATCGAAAGTAATTATAAATACTTCCTCGTATACCTATATACGGGTAATTACTTCAATCTAATTAAAAAAAAGATATCGAGTCTCCTTCCAGTCAGTATTATCAGTTGTGGCCACGTGTCTGTTAATATACAGGATTTTGCATTTAATATTGTACAACATTCCTTTTTAAGATCCGAAATAAAAGACTATCATGTATTTTTCTTGAAATGGACACGTGATTCTCCATTGACGCATCACATACATATTTTGTATGATGATATTAATATTTTAATTCATGAGGAAGATGAATTTCTCTAATATTGGGAGGAAATTTAACATCATTCACTTGTAGAAGAGAAAAATGAGAACAATTATTCTTCCGAGTATTTCGAAACAGTGGTTGTATTTGTTTTGATCCATATTCACGCTCAATTAAGGACTATTGACATTACGGCTCTCCGTTATCCGTGCTGCCGATTTAGGTGCTCCTACTCTGGCATTATCCTGGAAAATAATAATGGCGGAAATAGCGTCCTCAGCTATTTTCTCCACAAGAGATGTCATTCTGTAGTTTTCATCCAAGTATAATCCCATGTATTTCACTCCACCATTGTATTGTACTGTTGTGTTTGAAATATTCAGACTAATAATTGTTAACGTTCTTTTTCCCTCTAGTATGACCAGCTCCGTTTTGCTATGTGCGACTTTTATTTCCATCTCTTTGATTCTTCTAATCGTAGTTTTCCATTGCGTATTTTGCTTTTTCCTCTTTTTCCCTTATTGTTTTGTCAGTTACGATCAGTGCAAGGTCGTCTGTGTATTCTACGTCCCAATACTGACCCCGCTGCTGGTTAGGTTAGGTTGCTGCCCAACTAGAAAAATGGAATTCTAAGAGGACTGAATTGTTGTATAACAGTCGAATAGCGTTCTTTTAAGGACTGTTTGCTCTTATCAAGCCTTCGGTTGCGATAATTTTGTTTTTAAAAAAAATTGTTGTATTAAATGATTCTATAGTGACTTTTACAATATATGCTATAACGCATTATACGATCTTATAAGCAAGTTTATACAATATAAAAATATCTTTTTATAAGACTTTTATACCTTTTGTATAAGAGTTCTATAATATACTACAACTAACAGCTACAACATTATAAAATAGTTACTTAAGCTTGTCTTATTGAAGCTGTAGGTATAATGTTGAATAACAAATATTGTTTAGCATTCAATTGCGTTGCATTATAAAACACTTTCTACTTGTATAGTGCCTAAATATTCTTCGTTATAAAACAGTTATCGTATACCGTTCCATTTGACAATAAAATATTGTTTGAGGCATTTTTTTGGGATAAAATTGTTGCTTCATAAATCGCCATGTTTAAATAAGCAATTCTTGTTCCGATTTTGCCGCCATTATGAGCAATTGAGTTGGAAACTATATTGAAAAATGTGACTTTATCAATATTTAGCAGGTTAAGCGCCAAGCTGCTTTTTGAAAAACTTCCCTCCAGGCCAAGATATTTTTATTATTTTATACTCATCATTTTAGGTTGCTACAAATATCCTGAAATCAGCGTTTAGTAGTGCAGGGCCAGGGCGGACACGTTACCATGCTTAAGTGGATGGGAGCGTATCCGCTTGGCCTGGGCGGAACCGATAAAAATTTTTAAATCGGGCGGTCACCCGTGTCCGCCATGGCCTGGCAAGAATGTCTCGTATCGGACACCGGTGTCCGCTATGGCGCTTAACCTGTTAGAGAATTATATTGTAAAAGAATATCCATATGAAGTGATAAACTATTGAAGTCATAAAACAAGTATTTTAGGATATTCTATTTTTTTTATGTATCTACTTTAAACTTTACCAGAATTGAAGCGCTTCATTTCCTTGCCAAATATTCACCTATAATCTATCAGTAAAATGTGCGGCGCATTGAAATTCGTGCTATTAAACCATCCAAATGAAATTATAATTTTTACTATCGATGTCCGCCCAAGCGGCCCAAGTCGTTTTGATAAGTCTCAATTTCTACAAATGAAATGTATAATGCACGTTCAAGTTGAAATATAATTTGGTTCTGATATTTTTCACTAAACAATGAAATGCTCCTATAAACTGCTAGATGACAAAATGTTTCCATTGTGCTCGAAATAACAGCATTATAAAAAAATATATTGCATCATACAACCATTTTGTAAGACCTTCATAGTGCCGCCTCAATCCCATTTCATAGATGTGACTACATGACACACTATTAAATCATTTTATAGTAGCAGTATGAATGATTATAAAACAGTCATATAAGAGTTGTATAAACTTTAAATAGAATACAACCGAACAGTTGTATGAAAATGGGCCCTTTTCAGTTGTATAAGGATCATATAATTGTTTTGTAGACCGTTATAAGACTTTAAGTATTCTATAAGAGATATCTTGTAGCTGTTCATACAAACCTTATGGAATTTAAATTGCTACTTGGGTTGGCATGAAATCACGGTATTTCTATACAGTCTATACAGAGTATTCTGCATAAAAATAACTTTCATCCTTATAAAGTTGAAAATCTTCAACAATTTGGCGAGGATCATTTTGATAGGAAATACAATTTTGTGAAATAGTTACAGAGAAAATGAGGAAGCAAAATAATTTCTCACATTTTTTGGTATTCAGTGATAAAGCCACATTTTGCTTGAACGGTTCTGTTAACAGACATAATTGTCGGTACTGGTCAGATTGTGATCCGCACTGAATGGAGGAGGTTCATACATAGCGTCCACGAAAAGAAAATATGTAGGCGGGTTTGGTGAAAAAACATTTGATCGGTCCTTTTTTTCATTGAAGGTACGCTGATCGGTCCTAAATATCTTGACTTACTTCAAAATTAAATTATACCTGAAATAAATCGATTATTTCCTAGTATGAACGTATACTTTCAACAAGATGGCGCACCTCAACATTTTCAAAGAGACGTTAGGCAATATTCAAATACAATTCTCCCTCAGAGAAGAAGAGGTGCAATTGAGTGGCTGGCAAGATAACCCGACTTGACACCAATCGATTTTTTTCTCTGTGGCTACCTGAAAGATCGCGATTTTGTAAACAGACCAACTAACAAACGATTTCAAGGATCGCATACGTCTCGACATGCAGGGAATTACTCCACAAATGATCAACGATTCTATTCGTAGCTTCGAAGGGAGATTGTATCATTGTCAACAAACAAATGGCCAACATTTTAAGCACTTATTGTAATGAAGTATTTGTAACTTAAATAATTGTTTAGTTTATAAATTTCTGTAACACGCAGTTTTGATCAAAATTATAATTTTAATATTTTTGTTAAATTTCTATCATAGTATCCTAGTTAAGTTATACATTGGGATTATTTTTGGAAAGATAAAAATATGAGCTTTTTGTGATGGGTCACACGACCTAGGTTCATTTTAAAAAAATTCAAGAGGGCGACCGTACGCTAAACGCTGACGTCAAAAACATTGGACTGCTCTAAAATATGCAGAATAGAGTCTCATTCATCGTCCTGGAATTTCATGACTTCCCCTTTATCCGTTTCAAAGATAATCCCTAGGTGCGAGACTTTTCAGCAACGCTGTTTGTTGTTTTTTAAAAAAAATTCCTAATTTTTTGGTTCAGTTTTTGTAAGATTTGAACCTAGTTCGGATATTGAATTGATTACCAATTTTCTCAATTATATCTGATAAACCCTTACCACATGGTATTGTTAAGTATTCAATAGTGATGTTAGCTGAATAATTATTATTGGGTATTAAAAATGAGTCATTCTCTATATTCCTAATGTATTTGTTCTTACACCTGGTATGAGAAAAGTGTATCATAACGACACAAATGCACTAGCCAAAAAAAATTGAAATAGAACAGTAAACTGTTATATTGATTTCCTGGGAGTTACTGATATTGGAATTACGCAAAATAAAATTCTTATAAAGGTATACTTGCCGTGGTATATATTGTGCGAACTTAACTTTGTTCGATTGTAATTCGATACGATACCGTCATAGTCCGCAATATACATTAAAGGGGATATACGATTAGATAGCTGCACTAAAAATATAACGTACACTATACCTGAGAACGCAGCAGAGGATTCTAAAGAAAATGTGCTATGCATTGCTATGAACGAATTTAAATGTTACAGAAAAACTGTGAAAGTGAATCTTTATTACTTCTCATTCGAGGTTGTTTTCAAACCAATTAAAAATAAACTAGTGAGTTATACTAAATAAATCTGGATAAATAGAAATTTTCGACTCTAACCATTTCTCAAATGAACAATGGAGATTCGAGAATATCGCGGCTAGCTCACCTCTTCGGGACAAAAGCACAAAAGCCTAAAATGCTAAATCCATGTTTATATTACGTTATCCTACACCTATTACCCGACCAGCTCTTCTGTTTAGAGGGAAAATCAATTACGGCAGCTTGAATGAACTTAATTTAAATTTGTATAATGCCTTTTGACGTTAAAGAAAAAACTTACATCGAGCTAACCTAAAACTTGAATACACGTTCCTCCAAACAGGAGATGATCGCAAACTAATTTACATACGCTATCTTATCTCGCATATCTAACTTATTTTAGCATATAAATCGAATAGTGTTCATTGCTTCCTATATAAAGGAGAAGAAAATTAATATCCGTGTTGATCTAGTATTTCCGTTTATACAAATTGGAAGATAGAACGCACTATGAAATTATGGCGGTGAATGAAGCAAGGTTCAAAATATACCACACCTATAATTATAATTATAATTATACTAGTTGTATTATGATTTTGAAAAAAATATTGTACGTAACATATCCCAAACTATTTTTATACTCTAGAAATTCAGTTTGACTATTTTTTTTATACTCTTCATTTAAGCTTAACGTGCCTTGACAGCGCTGATCATTGGCACAGAAAAAATACAAATATTCACGTATAATTATTACAAATTTCGAATAAGATTTTACGGTATAGATTAGTAGCTCTCAGGAACTGTAAGACTTTCTTGATTTCGGTAGGGTAGTGGAGTTCCTTGATGTAAAGCGTTAGGTCAAGTAGCAGAAAATTGTTTGTAGTACCTACGTCAGTATGTGCTTAACGGTCACAATGTCATTACAGCTATGGCAAACGAGACGATTTCCTGAAGACATCAGATATCCATGTGTGAGTTTAGTATGACTGATTCAGATTCCTCTCTCCGGGTTAAGAAGTTGAGGGAGAGAGGGGAATTGGATGGATGGATATCATGAAGTGCTGTCATGATAGTGCGCCGTTGTAGGTGTCGCCAAGATTCTTGTGTAACGTTTTTGAAGTGGATCTTAAGATCAGTTACTAGCTGGACAATGTGTGTTGGGTTGTTATTAGTGGTAGCTTTTTTCGCGTAGCGGTCTGCAGTTTCGTTAACGATGTATGTTTTGGACAATTGGGTGGTCAGTGAAGGTTGACTTGATTGACTGAATGGATGAAAGGGAGTGCATATTGCAATATTTTTGTGGGGTGGGAAGATGCTTTTGGAAGCTAGAAAAATACTTTGAGACTCGCCTGTGTGAACGCTATACACTTCGAAGATAAAGTGAAGAAGCTTATGTGTTCATGTTTCGTGGAAACTGCACAACCAACACCGTAGTCAGTTTTGGAAGCATCTTTATAGAGTATTAAATCATACGGTATTTTTGTAGTAACTCTGGGAATGCTCTCCTTACAAGTGCAGTGAGAGATTCATGTTTATTATAAATGGTAAGTGAAGTATCAAATATAGGAATATCTTTGTTCCAAAGAGGAGAAGGGGGTAGAGGGAGCAGGGAGGTCAGAGAAAGGTGAGTATTTTTAAGTTGAGGAGTGATTAATTGGAGGATAGATTTTATAATTGTTCGAGGGTAGTGGGGAGTAGGGATTGTCGCCTTAGGGTTAGGGGTGGTTTACTCGTATTGATTATTACTACTTTCAAAATATTATTATAAGACCTTTCCATTAATCCCGATTGAGCTTTAGTTCTCCATACCATGAAGTTTTGCCAATGTATTGGATCTTATGAATATAATTTGCAGTTTCACCATTTCCTGATATTATAATAATGATAATAATGATTTTATTGCTTCTGAAACAATGTTACAGCAAGGTACAATATAATTCTATATAAAAAAAGTATTTTTAAAATGGGAAAGGTTAAGCGAATCTTAACAACTACACACAAAACATTATTCATTTGAGACAAATTGGCGTAATTTCAATATATTCCAAATGTATTCCGCAATTTTCCTAGCCTCAAAAATTGTGATTTTATTTAAGGCATGAAGCAGTGAGTTCACATTTTCAAGGCAAGGGATATTCCGTTTCATTGTTGTATAAATTGGACAATCAAACAGAAAGTGGAAAATAGTTTCCTTCTCATGAATATTACAAACAGTACAATCCAATTCAGGGTCAATAATGTATCCAATACCATTTAATGTAAATTTAATTTTAAAATGGTTAGACATACGCAATTGAGCAAGAGTGCGAGTAACCTGGATGGGTAATTTTAAAGCCAGGTACGTGCTTGGTTCACAGGTGGTAGGAAAAGAAGAATACAAATACATGAAAGAATATCGAGACGCAACACTGACATTTGATACATGTAAATATGTATAATATTCGGACAACAAATCTTTCCTCTGCGATATAAAATGAGGATGATTCAAATTGTTCCATATATGGTTACAGTCAATATCAACAAAGAACTTTTTCAACTGAACTATCCAGTTATACTTCATATCTGTAGAGTTGACCAAACGCAGTTGTTGTTTAAAACAGAGCTCAGGATAGCGATGATTATCCATTGTTAGTATTTTGTGTATCCAGTTGAGAGACATTTTAAAAATATTAAATGCAAACTTGACTCTTCCAGTCTCTAAACGGATTATAGCATCTGGAGCATTGATAGGAACTAAAAGAACTCTTTTCAGGAAATATGGCTGAACTCTTTCCAAAATATCCAAATACCTCACTCCCCAAACAGAAATACAATTAAACATGACACTGAGGGCGAGTGACTCCAATAATTTGATTCCCGATATTCACTTCATTGATTGAAATACTGGAAGGTCATCTGGTTTTTCATTTAATATTTGTGTTGTATTTTCTTCAGCTTGTTTCATTGATCTATGAAATGAAAAAATTTACTTTGACTAAAATACCGATTCTCAACTACAACTATCAATTCATGACACAACAAGGCCAATAAGGTATATGATTATTTTGAACTTTACATGAAAATTGATAATAATTGCTTTTGTTTTTCCTCGCAATTTACTGTTACTTTTTTCTCATATTTATAGCTTAATAATGTGAGATTTATTGTACAATATTTTTTTCTGTAAATATATATGCAAAACTATAAATTATCGTTAATGCACATAATCTACTAATCTTTCATCTGGAAATATATTGAGTAACGTTTAAGAAACAACTATCAATTTTCACCGTTTTGCATAAAGGAAGTCTAAGTTCAGGGACGCGCATAATAAAATGATCACGATAGGTTCTAACTGTAACAACTTAAAAGTTAAAAAAAATGGTGAAATAAGCAAATTGCATCATTGCAAGACAATTAGTTCGTTATTTATAGCATTTAACGCAGCTGTGCGATGAACCTTGTGTGTTTTTTCTATTGTCGTTCATTTCTTGAGGATACCTGCTTTATACAGGGTATTTTCAAATGACACTTACAACGTTTGCATGTTGATACCTCCCGCAATGTTGGACAAAATGATATAAGGATTGAGGGGTCCAGCCTATTTACTTGTTAAAGTTATGAAAATTTGAATGTTTTTATTTGATAACTTTGAAATGGATGAATGAACTGATGTGATGCCTTTTGGCTGAAATATTATTTATTAATTATTTAAATTATTATTATGGTATTATTATGAATAAAGACATAAATTCCCTTGAAGCTAATTTCTATAAAGCATGAATCGTTGACCAATATGAAAGAGAAAGGTCTCACGTAGGATGTCAAGTTCAGAGCGTGAAATAAACATAAACAGAATTGTTTTATATTTACAAAACGCTGAACTTGACTCGTCGTATAAATATGTTAACGAAAGTGTTTTAACATTCATTCTAAATTATTCATTCTAAATTATTCTAATCAATTCTAATTCATTACTTTATTATTCTAAGATGTCCTAAAGACATTTAAAGTGTATTCTATTCATCGTAATCATTTTAATTAATATTCTAATTAGTACTAGTAATAAGTGGGTTAATGTATAATAGTAAAGTAAGGTAATAAAGAGAACATGACCCAGTGATTCCAGTAGTTGTTTTTAATTCCTGTGAGATGACACACCAAGTGACCAGCAACACCACCTAGTCAGAGGCCCTTCCACACTTCTAATGCACCAAGTATCCATAGTAGGATACATACATTACATGGCGATCCTGCCAGGATTTGACATTTGGCAGGTTGTTTTTAAATGAAAAAGGGCATATTTTGATGGAAACACATTTTTCAATTTTCGATCCAGTGGTGTACATTTGAAAGAATATGTAACCTTTCCCCTAACGCATTGGCATTTAAAGCTATTTTTTATTAATTTTGTTTCCCTCAATGGTTTCCACATAAAAAAAGCATAATTTTTACATATAAAAAAATTTGTGGTTCTCAAGATATTTAATGTTACCATCAACATCAACATCACTTTCTAATAATAAAATCACAAGCTTGGACAAATATTCTCAACAATCTTCTCTCAATGTTTTCAGATGTATTGCTGTTTCACAAATTAGTTTCTGTTAAATATTTCAACCATTAGTAGGTTGGTAGTTATTGAAAAAAATACAAGAACAACATTTTTTTTCAATCCATTATTAAAAAGTGATCTTGAAACCATGAAAACATTAAATGTCTTGAAAACTACACATTTTTTTATATCAGAAGTTTATTCGTTTTTCACGTGAAAACCATTGAGGAGTACAAAATTAATTAAAAATGGCTTCAAATGCCAATGGCGTAAAAAATGGGAGGGAAAAGTTGACATATTCTTCCAAATGTACACCACTGGATCAAGGATTGAAACATGTTCTTTCATCAAAATATGCCCTTTTACTTTTAAAAATAACCTGCCAAATGTCAAATCAAATTATCTATTTATCTTGAAGGTATCATATCAAAACATTTAATTTCTCATAACCTCAACACCCCCCATTTCGAAAAGTCATTTGAAAACACCCTGTAGGATAGAACATTCCCAAGATATGGAATAAGTGAACATTGTAAACTAACAAACACTAATAAGTATCTGAATTTCTAGTCCAATCATTCTACAGACAGCTCGAAAGCAATAGAGGACTGGGATAGGAATGTATAAGCCAGAAGCCAAACACATCTTTCAAGCAATAAAAAATTACAATATTGATAAAAGATATGAAGGGGGAAGGATTATCATTATTTCAGATAGTCAAACAGTCATTGAAGCACTTTTTGTTCAATTAACTGAATTAATTGGATTTCTACTAGAGAAAAGAATTTTCTGGGAAACTGTAGTGGAGAGGCTTGTAAATTAAGTAGATCTTGTGTCACAAATTGTTATTTTTCCTATGATTCAATGTATTTTTCTAAAGAATTATGCTTTTTATGAAGGTTTCGTTGGAACAAAATATAGTTGATTTTCACCACAATATATTTTCTGATAAACAATGGTTCACACAATAATTTCCCATATCCATTAATCTCGTTTCTGAATGTACCACATCTGGTAATTAGAAAGTACTAAAGAGAACTAAGATAGATAATTTCTCAACAAGATAAATTCCATTGTCCGCTATCGACAATTTGCAGTTTTTATCCACTTCTGTAATTAACCTTTCTTACTCCCAACAAAGTGTTCTTATATCTAAAATCGATTTATTATCCCACGAATTGTTCTTCATAAACTGGGTTCTTTTGAAGTAAGATTTATCTGTTCATAATTGGTGTCCTCAGGATAAAAAGCTATTGATCGTTGGTGTTTTTAAATTAAACCGTCAAAAAAGAAAAATAGTCAAATCAAATTAAACACTGCACCAAGAAAATTTTCATATTATTTCCACGAATGCCAGCATTCACACAAAAACTTACAAGAAAATTAAAAATACGCAATATATGATACAGTCGAACCGCAACACGACTTGTGACGTAACGCAGTGACGGTGCCGACAAGTTGGCGCATACGACTGCAACTTCAAGTGCCTTCTTCTCATTGAAACGGAGTCTACACGCACATGCATATACGCATGTAGGGAATCGCATGTAGTTATATTTTGTTATCAAAAAAGTTGGAGTTAATGTAAGACTTTTTTTACGTTGGAAAAAGGTTGTTATGAATATATAATGAGAAAGATCAAAAGTTATAAGTGAAGTATTGTTCTTTCATATTGAGATACTTCAATGGAAGTTTGAAACCAGTGACTGAAAAAGTCTTTTACACTAAGTACTTATTACTTTTTTTCTACACTCACAGAAAAAAAACATAATTATACTAAATTATTTAAATTGTACTCACAAAGTGACAGACAATGACTGACCACAGAACTACGAAATTTTCACGGAATATTTAATAAAAATTACAAAATATACACGTGATGTAACAAAAAATCATTGATTAAAAAATAGCAAAGATACGCAACGCATACGAGCGAAACGTGTCCTCCTATGGCTACGACATGTAGATGGCAGCACCTCTGAATATGGCTTTGAGATTTCAGTCGCTTCGATATCTCCGTTGGGTGTAGGTCGTGGCACTGCTCTCTCGTTCAATAAACGCACGGAAGATCAGTAGCGTACTTTACAAAGATTCTCGTGTCTGCAGAGTTACGAAACCTGCCATTAATTCATTATGTGCATAATTTTTAATAAATAAAATGAGAAAAGTTGGTTAATAATTTTTTGAAGACGCGAACCTATGTAAACATGTAAAAACACTTAATTTTAACGATAAAATAGATAAATAGCGAAGTACTCTAAGGGAACATTAACGACCAAGATGTATTTAATAACAGACAATAATTGAATGAATCAATATTTCATTTAAACCAATATAATTAATAATTAATCTATATATTATATAATAAAAGAGTTATGTTAGTTACACTATTTATAACTCAAGAACGGCTGAACCGATGCGAGTGCGAGTGCGCAAAAGTACTTCCCGCACAAGTGTCATACAAAACTTTAACTACGACCACATGTAGAAAAAATTAAAAAAATGTGCTCCGAAGGGGTTGAAATATTTGGAAATAAATTTTCTATAAACAAATATATACACAATGAATTCTAGTTTCAGGTGGTATGCAATCCGAAGAAAAGCATTCTTCTCGAGATTCTTCTATTCAAAATAGGTGTAATTAAAATTTCAAATATAATAGAAAATATTTTTCACTATGTCTGACACTTATGTCAAATTTACTGACAGCACAAAAGTTTATACAACAAACGACTAAATTCAAGGCAACTCGATCATTACGTAGCGAAAAAAGAATGTTGAAATGAAAACCCTATTTAAAAAGCATTGGTCATTTACTTACGCTTTTGGGTGTAATAATGAAGGTCCCATATAAAAATCGTTGTTGATTTACGCACGCTTTTCAACGTATGTATAATTTATGATTTCAAACATTTATTTTGATTCGTGAATGACTAATTTTGAAGGTGGTGGTAGATAAAATATTTTATTTGGACTTTGATAATATCGACACTTTTCTATGTGGTTTATTTTATTTATTTCTTTTGCTAGAATTTGTTTCATGTTTGGCCGTTTCCCATTTCAAATGCCGAAACATTTTCATTTTAATGAATTAGCTTAAGATAAAATCTTTGTGATAAGCACAAGATGAATTCTCAAATATTTCACCCCAATCAACCGAGTTTTGCAGATAATGCCTGATATTCTTTGAAACATCAGGGGCAGCTTTGTATTGGTCAAATGCAACATTGAAACTTACCAACAAATTACGTACTATATTGATAAATTTTTCAGAAGGTGTTTTAAGAAAAGTTAGGTACCGTGTTTCCTGCACAACCGTAATCTTTGAAAAAAAGCAATAATTCATTACGGCTTATGTTTGGTCCGTCTTCTTTTTGATATTTAGATGCGCAAAAATTACACCCAAATTTCTGATAAACCTTATGCAGTAAATATCCGGCTTTGTCTTTGTTCAACCTGTCGTTGTTTGAACAATCCAAATAAACACATCGGTGATGTGACGTACTCATTGTCTACTGTGGCTAACACAACAAATCTTACGAAAAAATATTCAAAAAACCTATAAACCAATATATGATAAGTACGTGGAATAAAACACGTTATAACAGACGGTACTACCAAAAATAATTGAAATCTGGACTACACTGGCACGGAGTCGAAATTACTTTCAAAGCGACTGAAGAGTTTCCAGATTGTAGTAGTTGATATTTCTTCCGTCGGCCTGGCGTACTAGTACAGCAGGCTAGTTTGTGGACGGTGCGGTGCGAGAAGTAAGATGAGTGAGACAACAGTGCGCGATAGACATATTCACGCCTTTGCGTATCTTTCCTATTTTTTAATCAATGCAAAAAATAAACGAGGTGTGAGTTTTCGCACTTAAAACACTATAGTATTTAAAGTGACGTTTTACGAATTTCAAACCCATGTTTCAGATGCGGTTTTAGTGACGGAAGTAGAAAGAACCAGTTAACCAACTTCTTGTTGGAACTAAGAAATTTCACTCCAGTCTAAATTAATTCAAAATAGCTCAAAAGAAAAATAAGTTTCGCAGTTTCCCTTGGCGTCATTTGTTATACGAATATTTCCTTTTGTTTTTTTAATGATTCCAATAAAAAAGATTTCTGAGGTATTGTTTGGTAAACGTTTGTTAACTATAGCAGTTTTTTAAGACGCACATTTGCATTTTGTAAAGGAATAGAGTTTTCACTTGAAAAAAACTACTCCAATGCCATAGTCTGCTCGTCGTGAAGGGATTTCCATTTTTATTCACTGCTTTTGTTATCAATAAGATGAAAATAAGCGGTCCTCCATTTTATTAGTTCCGTATTCATAAGCTGGTGGAAAAACCTGACGAAAATTGAGTATTCACTTAATTACAGCTTCTTGTGGAAATTGGTGCATGTTAGTCCAGAATTATACTCTCATATCTACCTTTTACTGATGAGGTGCAATTACGCCGAAACCGGCCTAGAAGTGATGCTGTCCGTTCCAATTACAAACCAGAATGGTTGGTTATATCGAGAAGATATCCCAACCCCGTTGAACATAGAAGTACAATTTAATGTCTTTCGGGGCTCATAGCACAGGAAGTAGGTGCTTTTCAATAAACTGTCTTTGTCCTTTGAAATGTAATTTCCGAAGGCTTCTTAAATCTACATAATGCAGTGATCTTAATAACTGGTGTATTCACAGCTGGTGCTAGTTAGACAATGGAACTTTAAGGGCCAGTTGTATGAAGCAAAGTTAACCTAATGTCTATGGTTAACCCACGATCACAGCTATTAGAGTGTTGTACGAAACGTAGTCAAGAATTATTTTGGTTAACTTATGAGTTAACTATGCAATTTACTGAGCCACCAAAATTGGTGGCTTAACTAAAGTTCATGGAATAACCTTCAAATTCTGATGTGACATATCTTATAACTGACTGTTATAATATAACCTATAATTTTACAACTCTTTATTGTTTACAATGGAAAACGTGGATTATTTTGAAGGGTTAACGGATGATGAGGATTTTATAGAAATGATAAGAGAAGTAGAAGAAGGTTTATTTATTTATTTGTATACGACTTTCATACCTTATTGAGATTTTAAGGAGAGTTTTTTGATAGATTTAGGGCCGGTTCTACAATAGTCGTATAAACTGAGAGTGAGCCTACTATCGGTATAAGATGTATTCTAGCGTTTTACGAAGCAGGTATAAGTTTAACCATGGAATAGGATACTCGGAAAGTCTAGAATAAGCTATACCGTCGCCGAACATTTAGATATATCGGTTACTCCACGTATAACCTCAAAAGTAACTTAAACACAGGCTGTTTACACTAGTTTAACATTTGGATTTGGAGGTATGAACTTTTATTTTTATTTGTAGTGAATTGTGTCTGTTAAAAGCAAAAAACGAACGCGTTGTACTAGCTAGTAGATATTTATTCTCTGATTTGTTCTTTCTAACCTAAATCTGGCCAAAAACTTATCGTCATCTAAGGTTTCGAAATGAGTAATTGATGCTACAATAACGAATTATTAAAAAATATATTATTTAGAAAGAATTTGAGTAGTTATTTTTCACGCATAGTTTTTGGTTTCCTTCATAGCGGAACCATATTATCTTCTTCATCGGAAGATTCAAATATTGGAAGATCATATAAATCCATTTTAAAATAATGAATAGACTCTCTTACGACAGCAAAAGTTATCAATAATAAAAAATCAGCTGAAATCCAATAACAACACTTTTCGTTAAGTTTTAAGGTTAACGAGGAAAAACATCACATATGACAGGAGATATCAATTTATTTGAACTACTTTCACATTACTCCAAGAATTGCTATACCGGTGTAAAAAAAGCATCGTTAAGGGCCGGTTTTACAAGAGAGATTTATACTAGGTATAGTTATTCTGGGTATAAAGTTACATCAGAATGTATACCTAGAATAAAACTAGTTGGTTTTACGATGATTTTTTACACCGGTACAGCAATTCTTACCACAAGACTTGCTATACCGTTGTAAAAAAGCATCGTGAAACCAACTAGTTTTAAACTAGGTATAAATTCTGGTATAACTTTATTCCAAGAATAACTATACCTAGTATAAATCTCTCTTGTGAAACCGGCCCTAAGAATATCAAAAGTTACTGCAATTTAATTTTTTTAGGTATATGGACCACCGCCAGTGCCTTGAGCATACCATTTTTCGTCAGCATACTTTTTCTAGACTCTTTTTTTAATATTTCTATATTCATTCAACCGCACGTCACTTGTTCGTTGTGTAGTTGCACTGATAGAATTAAATTCT
>CAJUYI010001371.1:0-22416 GCA_910591695.1 Galerucella pusilla
ATATAGCTTTTTGTGTCATTTAGTTAAACGTTAGAGATGAGTGGTTTAAAATGGTTCAGTTTTGTAAATATTTTTGTTTTGTTTTTGACATGCGTCCATTTGGCCTTAAGGCCAAGCCCCATCTAGCCTCGAATGTTTATTATTATATTATATTTTATTATAAATAATACACCAATCACCCTCTCTTTCAAGCACACATCCCTAAAATACCAAAATTCTGGAGAAAATTAAAAGAAGAAAGACAAGTAGGAAAAACACAAATAAATTTACACACTATTTTTATTACACCTGCATGATATTCAAAAAAGCATAAAAATTGATATTTATCAGGTGCATTATCTATACTTATCAGTTTGTTTAACCAACATTTTGGGAGGATTGAGATAGTTGTATTTAGAAGAAGCGTTTTAAATAAATCTATCAAAGGAAATGATTAATGATTACAACTATGGTTTTTTGTGGACATAATAGAAAAATAGAAACAGGGTTTGCTGTGAAATTCAAAAGGAGGAAAACTAAATCTTTTTTCTCTTATTTTTTTGGGAATACACAATAATGTTTTTATATTTTTTATTTCAACGTTTCGGTAGCGTTCCAGCTACCGTTGTCAAGAAGAGGAAAACTTAATTTGGAAAAGTGATAAAAGAGATTTCAGAGCTGTTAAAAAATTTTAAAAATAAATCAAGACTTCTGAGAAATTAAATGTTTTAAAAAGTAATAAAGTTGAGTATTAAAAAAATTTGAATTGAAGGTTTCAACTTTCAATTTAATCTAATTTGACACTAAAACATATTCCAAGCTATAATTGGTTTTATGCTTAATACCAAGTGACCTACAAACACACCCTTTAGTTTTTCAAGTATTATACAGATATGATAAAAAGTAATATCTTATGCTATTACGACTTTTTGTTAACTTGTCATGATTAAATATTTAACAAAACCGAACCTAAGGAAAGCAACGTTTTTGATTCTTTGGCTTTATTGAAAAATTTGAATTTTAATTGAATACTGTACATTATATGATTTAACAACACTGATAGTTGGCTAATAAATTGCTTATAATTTAATATTTAAGCTAGAAATATGAACTTTTATATCAACTAAAATTATATGAATTTGTATTTTTTTTTTGATATTTTCACAAAGTTGAAATTGAAATTTTTTACGACCAAATTGTCGTTTGATTTTAATATATTTTCCAACTATCACGTTGTGTGAAAAAAATGCTTTGCCTAAAATCAAACCCATGCTTACCCTATGTAACACATTAACCCTTCCTCCTAGAGAGGGAGCATCACTGCTAGTACTATCTCTTCTGCGACTCACATTAGATGGGGGACTGATCGGGCTTCCTTCTCCATGGGGTCCATCCAAAGAACAGCTTGCTGCTCCAGGGGATGGCAAACTCATCGTAGTAGGCGAATCCAATTCAAGACCACTACCGTTGAAGGAAAGAGTCGGAGAGAGCATTTGTTGCTGATGAAGTTGAAGCGAATTTTCGTGAAGAGGAGACTGATAGGGAGGCAAAGTATCTTGGTATATTTTAGAAAAGTGACCATGAGGAAATGATCCTCGACTTTCGTAATTCCTGTAATACAAGAAATAATCGCTTATATATTTTGTTTGTGGTATTGAAATACAGTTTCACACGTGGTGTGGTACACAATAATGAATAAATTCCATTTTTTTGTATTGTACATTTCATACAATAAAGATTATGGTAGATTTTTGATATTATTACTATTTAAATTTTTAACTATTACATTTTTTATTTAATAAAGAATGTCATTTACTTTATAGAAAAATATATATAACTCAAGTTTTCAAGGTAAGCAATATCTCTTTAATAATATCTATTGATTATGTAATAAACGTGAGGAAAATTAATATTTAATGACAATCATTAAACAAACCTACACATTCGGTGACTTTAAAGCAGTTACTGAATAAATACCTCCTCCAATATTTCAAAACTTATTTCTTCATAAAAATCTTGTGTCTTGTGAGGAGAATCAATAATCAATTTAATTTGACAAAAAAATAATTCACTATATCTCACAATAGTAAGAGATTCGGATGTAAATTTTAAAACCTAATGTACTTCCGGGTTGTTTTTTAACAAATATTTAAAAAAAGGTACTCGCGAACAAAGACATGCAGGAAGAAATGCATTACATTTTAATTTATCACTCATTTGCATTAGCTTTTATCAGAACAGCCAAATTTTTCAGCCGGATCTTCAATGTGTTTCTCTAAAATACAGTATGTCAATTTTTACGGGATTTCCAACGACGTATCACAAGTAGGGTTGTTATTTAAATATTTGATGGAGGGGGACAGATAGGGTTGATCAGAATGACCTCCCTACAGTGGCGTAACAATGGGGTGGCAGGGCTGGCAAAATGCCACGAGCCCCCGATCCAAGAGTCCACGAGCTCAAAATAAATAATTATTGATACGCAATTTTTTTTGAAACACTTGAAACAAATTTATAATTTTTTGGGCATAGTATCAAAAGATGGAATATTTTATCAAGTTTTGTATCTAATAAAGTGAGTCTTCAACTTCAATAACATTGAAAACATTAAACCATACTAGATAGGCAAGACGTTATGATGACGTTTTTGCTTTAAAAGTTTGGTTTGTTGATGTCCGAAAATAATTCTGTCAAATTGCAAATCAGATGAAAGAAATGAAGCTGTTTCACTCAAAACAAAGATCGAAAACTACAATTATATTATGTTATTGGTTTTCCATTGCAAGATCCTACTTACTATCGATGCAGCCTCTAAAGCACTTCAGTCTAAAGCAACCAATATTTCAAATCCCCTAAAACGTTTAAAAATTTGTCTAGAAGAATTGGAAAGGTATGGATTTAAAAATGGATGAAAATTGTGTAGCAAAAAATTTTCCAAAACTCGTCAGAGGAAGGTATACGCCGTTTTGATGAGCGTCTCCAAGGTCCGAAAAGTTTGTTCAAAGTCAACATATTGTATCGAGTATTGGACATCATTATAAGCCAACTGAAATCGCGTTTCCTTCCAATGAATGAAATTGTTTCAAATTTCAGTGTTTTGCAGCCTTCAACTTTAAAAGTTTTAAATAACACTGATCTATTAAAAAATGCTCTAGAATTTGAGAGAAGAGGCCTATGGTTATTAGTGGAACATAAGTTTATTAAAATTAAACTGAATGCAACTTGACGATTTTTACTGCTGGGGCCCCATCAAAAGAATTTGCCAAGGGCCCCAGATGGTATAGTTACGCCACTGCCTCCCTACATAGATATAGTTTTAATTTTAGTACTCTGGTCAAACTAAATAACTACAATTTCTGGATGATAGGAACTTATTTAAAAATAATATTGATTAATTAATCTTACCGATTTAACATTTGTTCACTGAAGGAATCTATATTTTGATCAACGTGCTGTAATTGAGAATCAGGCGTCATGGATGGTGAATGTATGTTTCCGGTACCAACTTCTTCACTATCATTTTCTTCACTAGGTAGTCTCTGTAGAAACGACGAGAGATCAGTAGAGTCCGGAAAATTTTCTAGCAAGGCGTTCTCCGCCGGACTAGTAAACGTCAAAGTCGCCGTAAACTGCAGAGGGTCTACAACAGTTCCTGGAAAAGGAATATTTTATCTCAAAATTTCTTACAAGCAATAATATAAGTTTATTGAAAAGCAAAAAATCTAGTGTTATGCAAATTGGAGACAATAATTCATTTTAGTCAGTTTTACTATTTTTAATAATTATAGTGGTATACTGATAGTGTTATAGTGCAATCCAAAAAGAAGAATTAGGGCATACTATTTAATAATTTATTATTAATCCCTATCCCACATTTCATTATAGCCACATAAATAGTTGGCCCGTGTAAAACTGTTTTCAACACGCTTAACCAATGTGTACCTTGAAATGTGGATACAGTTCATGTAAGAAAAAAAAGTAATAATCTTCTATAGTAAGATAAGTATAATGAAGTGACGTCACCCTTATTCTTCTTCTGTCTTAACACATCGCATAGTTTGATAAGAGTAAACTTTCGTCAGTAAAATATTTATCAGCATACTATAAAAAACATACCTACCTGTTACTAAATCAACCATCATAGAATCGTCATAATTCGAATATCCACTGGGAAGAAGCTGATTCATTGGATCCATTTTGCCTTCATATAAGTCTAAGTCGCTTTCATCTTTCATTACAATTCCATAGGAAGCATTCTGAAGAGTTGAATATTGTTTTGGTGGGCTTTGATTTCCGTTCATGGTTAAACTACCTAGGTCTTGTCCAGTGTCGCAATCCATATTTTGTTGATTCGAAAGCATATAGTTCGATGGAAAATTTCCATTTGCGTTGAAGTTGTTGTTGTTATTTCCACCTAAAAAAAATTCGTTAATAAATCAATACATTATAATTGTAATATGATATTAAAATCAATTATGATAAATTGTTCCAAACATATACTAGAAGTAGAAGTCAACATGTTCAACAGAAAAAAGTGGAAGTTGAGAATTACTACGATGAATAATAACTTCGTCATAACCATAGGGAAATAATAAGAGAGCTTTTAAGACGCATGGAAGGAGCTGGAACAAGTAACTGAGCTAAAGGTCATCTTAGATTAGACAATTTCTTGTGCAATATTTAGTTCAAGTTTTGGAACAATGTTATGTGAAAAAATTATTTAAATAATATTTTGAACATTGTACTTGTGTGCTTATTTTGTATATTTTATTTTACTAAAGCTGTTAAATTAATAATATTTTCTCACTTGAAAAGGGTTTTTTCAATCTCCTACCATTATTTCCAATAATCTTATTATATATCTATTACGATATTGGCAGCGGTATGATTCAGCACAATAATGTTATTTCTTAATTATTTACGAAAATTTTTTTCAAAAAGTTCGCGTCTTGTGTGATAGTTCATACCTGTTGCCAAGGTAGGCGCTAGTTGTAACTTTATGACACAGAACGATACACGTTTAACAGCTCTCTTATTATTGATTTCTTTATGGTCTTAACTATCTTCTATTATTTCTTGTTTTTTGGGAATCAAACCACAATATTATGCTTTTTTATAGTTGTCAAATTTTTCCGTTGAGTTAGATAGGGACCAAAAATTGTTAAAGTAATTCATCTTGACAACGGTAGCTGGATGGCTGGAACGCAACCGAAACGTCGTAATAAATATATAAAAGTATAATATTGTGGCTTGATTCCCAAAAAATAAGAAAAAAGAATAAGTAATGCCACAAGGAACATACAGAAGATATCTTCTCTTGTTAGTCATATACCAGATACCAGTGATAAGATTGACAGGTTATTTAAACGTTCTTGCTCCGTTAACGATCTAAAATTATTTTTAATTCTTGAATTCTTGAAAAGAATCTCCCAGATTTCTTAATATTTATTACCATTCATCTCAATACCAAGAAAATGTATCAGCTATTTTGATTTTATCGATGGATGGAAAAAGTTAAACCATTGATTTTTTAATCAATGGTTAAACTAAGTCTGGCTACAATTTTTACAAGTTTTGATGTTTCCTACACATATTTTAATTTTTTATATTTTCAGATACTAAAAATATTGCCTAATGGATGAATCGGCCCCGGTTAAATATCTCGTGTGCCTACGATTAATACCAAAACTAATAAAATTCTTTTATACTATACAGACAGAAATAACGTGGTAGTATGTAAAAATACAATTCGAAATTATTTAAATTCTACAATATAATTAACCTTACTTAATGAGTATTACCGAGAAATGCGGTAATATTTAATGATTTTTTTATGACAGTGTAAGTATTTTTTTTTTATTTTCCAATAATTGTTAAATGAAAAATAGTAAAATTATTCGTACTAATATTATCAGCTGTAAATCGAATTTGTATTTTTATTAGTTTTCATTGTTTAAATACTTCGTGGTTGTTTATTTAGAGAGCCTCCATATACCTACTATTGTTTAAAGCATCACACAAGGTGTTTACCACCTCCAATTCATTTTTGCTCTCCCACATAAAAAGTAAGCTCTTGTTTTCTTGATTGCCAAATAAATTAGTGAAGAAATGGTTTTTATCAGAAACAACAGTTTTCTATAACGGTGCTACCTGGAGACTACTAAATTTCGTAACAATATTGTTAAGCTGTAATAAGTGAAAACGTACCTTTTAATGACTCGTAAAAAGGTGGTAAACTACCAGTGGGTGGACTACTTGGGCCATAATTTTGCCTTCCGTCTCGTCCAGGATTCATTCCGCCTCCACCTGTACCACCTCCCATCGCACCACCGCCACCACCTCCTGATGAACTTCCAGTGAAGTTAACGGTACCTCCGCTAGTAGTTGAGTTATTGGTTTGATTACCCGATGATTGATTGCCAGTGGTACCTCTTCCATGACCTGCAGCAGCTGACAGCGTCCCTGGAAGCTTTCCAATAAGTGACCTGAAAATATATCAAAACTTATTACTACCAAATTCGTTATTTTGAGATCATTTTGTGATCATTGTGCGTAATTCTTTGTGATATACAACATTATTTTTGTGATAAAGATTTGTTTATTGCTCTACACACCTTTCTAGCACAATTTTTGACAGGGGTGCTAGAGTACTGTGTGATAGGTCACATTTACCAATGATAATTGGCATATCTTACCTTACAGATATTAATGGTTTGCTTATTTTCGAGCAATGACTTCTTCTTTGTTCCCTGATTTTCCGCTCTTCTTCTTCATTTTCTGTTTCACCTCTTCGTTTAGGTATATGATAATCGATTGGTTGTTCCTGTTCAGGTTCTTGTATAACTAAATTTGTAGGTACCCTCGTATCCGTATCTTCTTCTCTTTTCGTCGTAGATTTCGGTGTCCTTTGAATGACGGAAAATTGCCGAATTGGGGCCAAATTTGGTGCGCGAGGTGTATCTTCGGAGGGTTTTTGTGTGGACGGAAGAGCAACTTTTTCTTGTTTAAAAAGCGCAGGGTATTCTTTTCGCTCGGCTCTGGTAAGTACATGGCCTCTACTGCCATAAGGTTTGTCTCCTCCAAGAATGGAGGAGATGAATCGTCGAGGGGGAGTACTTGCAGGTTTTGATGATTCGGGCGGAGGGGTTTTTGCCTTCACTCGATCTTCTTGCTTTTTCTCTTGATCTGAAATAAGAACAAAGTTGATAAATTTTATAGATTTTATCATCGAATCGATTTCAATTGCCAGAAACAACGGCGGCTAGTACATGAGCTTAAGAGCTCCCAAAAAATCTTCTAATCAAATAAAATATTTCCTTTTATCAAATATAAAATTTAGGATATATTTTGTAAGGCATTCTCATTGTCATAATGATAAAAAAACAGCGAGCGCAAGCCAAATGCATAAGTAAAGTCCACCAGTGGAATAACGAACCTATTTCGCGAGATCGTTAATATTTTATATAGCTGGGCAATACGAACGTGATCTGCGAGCTCTTTCAAACACCCGCGCAGTATAGGAATGGACCGAGTTTATGGTTCTGTGCTTCTTCTTAATGGGAATCTTTTTTTTATTAATTTTAGGAAAAAACTTAATCTTGAACAAATACATGCATTGAACGAGACGGTGGATATGTCGAGGTATAAGTGAGTGGAATGAGTGAAAATTATGTTTCTATTCATCTATTTATTTATTTCTGTCTGAATGAAGCCGATGTACTGTTATCAACATCATTATTAGCATTGTCGTCATCATCACCATAAGTTCATTGACAATTTTCACATCCTGTAAATTATCATGGATAAACCAAAATTATGCATTAGACAGTTGTTTATAATTTAAATATAAAAAATATTTTTAGGTTAAAAGTCTTTAACCATTTAAGTGTGAAATTTTACATATTATAATTTTGCACATATTAAGATAAAATTTAAATTTAAAAATATACTGATTCCGACAAATTACAATATATTATAGTTTTTTAATAACGGATTTCATGAATATCCGTGATAATCAGAACTAAATTTGATATTCAAGGTTTAAAAAACTGGAAGTTTTCTAGCAGGGCAACGAACTCATTTCGACGTATTTTGAATAACCTTGACAGTTTTACAATTCACATTGAGTGGTTGGCTGACTTCTCTAATAGGCAGGGATTTTGATTGAAATTTCAATAACAATATTATTTTAAATTTTATTCTTGAAAACATCCGAAGCGGACTAACAACCGTAATCTAAAGTACCAAATCTAAAAATATACACGGTGGCACTGGTATTAAAATATTTCAAGTGGAATATTTGACTAGTCAATTATAGATATATTTATATAAAGGCTATATCATTTTTGTGCTTGCGGAAATTCGAAAAACTTTTGGCATGGAAATAAGAATAGCATATTTTTTCAAATTATCTTTTTTCCACAGATCATCTTGTGGAAACACGACATAGTAAACAAAAAAAATCAAAACAAAATCGATGATTGCTTCCTACACAACTAAACAAACAGGGTTTATTTGTTGAAGTTCGAGCACTAATGAGAAACAATTTTAGCGTTAAAGCATCCTATTGTAGGCCGATACATCGCGCATTCACTAAATGTTTAATAATGAATAATTAACAAAATATGAACAATTGGAAAGGCAAGCTGTAAGTTTTGTTTAAGAATTTTTCAAACTTCTAGCATTTGCTTGATTTTAAGAAAAGTTTTCAGTTTTGCTCCAAGTATTGATGCGGAAATTAAGAAAACATTCGATTGTCAGGGGAGTCAAACACCTTAATAGTCGCGTAGTTGCACATTACGCTATAGAGTACTAGTCTGCTTTTTTTCTACGTTTGGTTGGATCCAAAGTGGCTAATTTGACAGATTACAAGGGAGAGGTTGGTGCTTAGTTAGCCTCTTAATTTGAGGTGCTAGTTATGAACAAATCGGTATATTAAAACAATGTAAAAATGTACGACAGGATACTTTATAACGTAAAGTTCGATATGGAAAAGTCTTCTTTATATAGAAAATTCAATTCTGAATAGAATGGCGTAGACTAGAACCTTGCAACCCTTAAGGTTCCCGAAATATTAGCCAATATGTGAAGAAATGTCAAAAAGTCAGACTCCAAGGTTTTCATAAAACTGGCTATAAAATGAGACGGGTTTTGAAAAACTTGAATTTTATTTCATTTTATGGGGTTTCAGACCAATCAAAACTTCTTATCAGGAAAAACATTTTTCACTAAATTAATATTTAAAAATTTTTCACCTATAGGATACTCCATCCGTGGACATGCTGTATATATATAGAAATATATATAGCTATAATTATTTTTTTAACATCTATAAACTCATCTTTTTGGTATAATTTATAACTTATTTATTTCCGATATTATAATCCTCTAAAACTTTGCGAAAAATCTATGTCGTAATTCATAACCGAATAAAAATAGGAGTTCAAGGTGACAAGTTTCGACAGTTGGATAGCTTGTATTGATTTTAATTGTGCTGAATTCAACAACCACCGCCGAACATTCATGAACTGTTTGCAGTGCATACCTTCTAAAATTAAATAAGTCAGGTCCGTATTTAAAGTTGTTTAAATTTTACATTCAGCCCTAAGCATAAGTAGCTAAAGTATATTTCCTTAGTATCTGGTCTTGAGAATTTAATAATAAGAATTTATGAATCTCTTATTGTACAGTAAGCAGTAACAGATCCGTAGTCAGTATCATTTAGATACTAAAACTAAATATTATTTTACCAGCCAAACATTTCAGTTGTAAAATATTCAGACTATTAGGCATTATCTTTTCGATACCTAACTGTACTATTATTATCGGTCGAACCACTACTTGCTGTTGGTTTTATCTTTAATCAATCATATTGTTGTGGAAACGAAAAATCTTGGAATGGAGTATAACATTATCTTTTAAAAGTTCTACTGTCTGCCAAGAATTTTATTTAAAACTGCGATATATTTTTAGTCAAGCCATGTTTTCAAGTCATTTAAAATTAGATTGTTATTATAAAGCTTGGATTGGGAAATACCAAAAACACAATTAGTTCCAACCACTTGGTTTATTTACAAATTAAAAGCAAGACAAAAACTACTTTAGACAAGAATAGAAAGCTGCCAATTTCAGTAACCGTGCTGCAGATCTTGGTGTGTGATTTGACAGACCAAAAAGGGTACCAAAATTAGCTTGACGTCATCGTTTTTCCTATATAGTCTCCATGGTTTTTCCAAACTAAATCGATTATGTAGAATGTATTTAACAGACTAAAGCGGTCCGAAATAGCCGTCTGCGCTCGGACTAAGTGCCAAGAACATGTATGTAGTTTTGTAGCTAATAAGAGATGTGACTCTAAAACCATAAGATCGATGCTAATATTACATTTGATTTGATTTATACAAATTTAGGAAGACCTGGAATCACTGTATCCAGTGGTGTACGACACCAAAAATAAGTTTGATGTTGTCAGTTAAAATAAACCCGGACCTGAGAGGAACCAACATACCATTTCTACGCATGAATAATAGATTGGAACAAATAAAATTGTAAATTCAAATGGTAACAAAAGCTGGCACGTATTGCTAATTTAAAAATTCAAGGATGTCCATTGAACTTTTTAACAAAGTATTTATTATGTTCACCGGTAGAAACACGTGATAGTAATACATTAAAGCGAGATATTTGCTTGTATCATAGAACAATAGAAAATTCAAAAAGGTTCTCTATTGATATGCTAGAGAGGGAGAGAGAGAAAGAAAGAAATTATTCGATCTGATGAAACTCAAGATAATATACAGTTGAGTATAAGTTGCGGTAGTTAATAAACGTATATTTTAGACAGGATGTGTAGACCAGAAAGGTTACAATTTAAATCTACTACATAATAGTTCTAGCATTAAGTATTGAAAATCCAATAATATTATTTAATGTACCAATTAAAACAGAGCAACCAATGCGATGGCCATTGCTCAAACATCTAGCCCGATTAATAGACGCTTAATCCTAATACGTTTAGTTGGAGGATGTGAGCTTGCCATTTTTGTGGTTTATTCATTTTTGTAGCCATCACGCTAATTACAAACAGATCGAGCTGGATTATGTTATAGGTAACAAAACTTATTAAAATAATCGAAACTTGCTTCATTTGCCCTAATCTTGCCCAAATATATTTATATTAAGCTCAACTTAACATGTCGCTGATATGATATAAATCATGTCAACGTTGAAATATGGCACAAAGGTAGTAAATTAACTGAACACATTAGGTGCGATTTCCACTATACGAAACGCTACCGCAACATAAACGCAGCATTCGGCAGAAACGGGTACGCAATAAATACTTCTCAGACGTATTTAGATACGCTTAACGTAAACTTGAGTGTTTTTACGTATACCGTAAACGTAGGTTTACTGAGCCGAGCTAGACACTCGGAAAACTGGAACATTACCGATTAACTAAACGTGTTTATTTTTATTATAAGCAATGTGTACTTTTGCCCAAGCAATCCTCATCATGAAGAATCTCCACTCCGTGTCATCAAATGAATTTATGATTCATGGTGCAATTAAATGTTGAATGTCTGAAGGTTCTTATCAAAGCATTTTACCTGATACCTGAAAACTGAGGAAATTCGCACTGACTAATATTTTGCTTCATAAATTTCAATTTTCCAAGAAAAGCGGAAATTAAATTCTTTGTTTTTATTAAAGTGTGGATGTCCTCTTGTAATTGTTAGTTAATGTATGTAATTAAATTTTTTTAACAAATCTGTCAAACAGGTTTTCTTTTAAAACTGGATCTTCACTATCCAGAAACTGTAAAACTAATTCATCAAGTGAGTAGAATCTTGTGCATCTTTCCACAACCAGCGTTCAATGCATTGCTTCCCATTTTGTTGACTGCGGCGGCGACGGCGTTTTGCAAGTCTTGACACGTTGTACTGAATATATTGACAACACAAGTTTTTACAAGTAACAGTCACTGGGCTTCTTAAAATATTATCTACATTGATAGTTGAAGTCAAGCCAACATTTTAGTTCTTCACTATCGAAACTACATAAATTTCCGTTGACCTCCGGTTACGAATTGTGAACCCCCATTTTTTTACACTCCACCGTAGACCCCCGCCGAGTCTCCCATGGACCTAGACCACTTTAAAAATCAAGAAAGGCTTATATCTAGTAATGGACAAATTGGTACTGATAAAATATAAGTAAAATCCAAATATTTTAAGAAAAGAAAAAGTCTACAATAAGCAATCAATGATTGCTTTCATGTTTCGAGGAAACATAATTAATTTACTAGTTAACAAAAAACTTGATATTAAATATAAGTATGAAGATCAAGGTTTCTGCAACGCTCACCTTGTGGTTTATTATTTATTAATAAGAGTACAAAACTCGATCGTGATATGTTCCTAAAAGGAAACAAAAGACATGTTTATTGTTGTTTTAATTGAGTTATTCGGTAGTTGTCAATATCAATTAAAAAATAACGTTATTCGTCAAATTAGTGTTGAAAAAAACTGCTGATTTATTTTAGAAGTCAAGGCAATGGAATTGAAGTGCGTGTAGGCTTCAATTAAAATTTAATTTGTGATATAACCATGAAGTTATTTTTTATAGTTCATTTAACTATGCCAAATTGATATACGAATACGAGATCAAAAGTATATAACAATAGGCAAATATAACTTTGAAAAAACTATACGTTTTAAATACCTTGGAGTGTTATTCAACGGAGCAAATGAGAGGGGTGAAAAATTCTCAGAGCGCTTGCAGGTTTTACAAAAAGCTGCTAACTAGCAAAAGCCTCAGTAAAAATACCAAGATAAAAATTTACAAAGCCTCCATTAGAACAATAGTTACACACGGAAGTGCAACAATGTGCCTAAAAGAAAGAATACCGGTTTTTGAAAGAAATATATTGGGCCCTAAAAAGATGAGCTTAGACCACTAACGACTTAAAAGATACTATCGAGGGAGATATTGTGAACAACATAAAGTCTCAAAGAATACGATGGTACGGATATGTGAACAGAAGAGGACCTAATTCAGCAATTAAAAGAGTAAGCAACTGGAGACCAACAGAAAATAGAATAAGGGGCAGACCAAAAACAAAATGGGAGACCAATTTATTACTGATTTACGAGCGATGGAAATACAGGACTGGGTGGAAAACATGAAAGATAGAAAGAAATGGAAATTAGTAGCGGACAAAGCAAAAACGGACAACAGGATATAAAACGATAAAAAAAGCGGAGTAATTCCCCGCACTATATCAGAGAGCTCCATTGGAGCGGTTACAGCTCCCTCGGGAATGTATAACCTTATATATACATACAGAGTTCAACTTAAACAATAATTTGACAACTTTTTAAAATACAGGGTGTTCAAAAACTCTTGGTTGTACATGTACATCTTGGTGGGTTCATACAGCAGACGTACTGGAGCTAGGTGTACACAAATTATTACTAACCCATATATATTTTATGTGGTGTCTTAAGGCTTTTTAAAATGCCATTAATTAATATACAAATATCGTGTCATTTAACTTTGATTTATTCTACTTCAGAGAATTATTTCATTTTTTTAATTTTATTAACATAATATTTCATATTGGTTAAGATAATTATTTACTTGAAGAGATCGGTTATTTCATAGGATGGAATGTGAAACTCTTCGGCATCTACCTAGTGATATTGACCCAGAAACTATGAGATAACCTCTTATATCATTGGAGAGAGCTTATGTGAAAGAATGAACACTTTCTATACGCATTTTATTGCGTAATTTCGTTATACACGCAGTTGCAATTTGTCCTTGAACTGATGGCTATTGAACTTCTACGGTAGCTTATGAATATCTGCTTTTGATATATATTTGAAAAAAAAAATTTTGCATGATATTTCTTCGTTTTACTGAAATATATACAATATGCTTATAATAATGTTAATATAGATCCAGATTCATGCAACAAGTTATGGGCGGTATGCATAATATTCACTTACAGACATATATTATTGATTATTTTTTCACTTGTCAAAATCTGACATTTTGGTGGTTTTAACCAATAGCAACATTATTCTAACCAATAATTCGGTATTATACTGATTATTTTTTTCACATGTCAAAATCTGACATTTTGGTGGTTCAAACCAATAGCAATACATTATTCTAGCCATTCGGTATTATACTGATAACTCTGCTTCCTCATCGATAATACCTTGTTTACATTGAAACATAAAAATTTTACTTTGAATTTGTCATTATTGACAACTAAAAGTGCTTCGAAGTGCGCTTAGTTTTAGCAGGGATCCTAACGGGACATTGTCGTCTGCATGGGCACCTGAAAAAGCTCAAAATAGTGAAGGAAGAAGGGCACAGCACCTGTGAGATTACTGGAAAGAAGAGGAACATTTAACAGAGTTAAAGCCTGCAGAGATCCTAAAATCTAAAATTCCTCCGAGAAATAGAAGTAAAGGAGCTACTAGTTTCTGAGACTCTCCACAGAAACTAAGTAGAAGTAAGGGGGCACAATAGATCTTTTAGGTCTCAGTGAAGGTCTCCCCAAAATATATACAATACATACTATTAATCCCAATTACAAGCTTGTCCTGTTAGATAGTTCCATCTTTTTTAAAAGCTGAAAATTGTCTATAAACTTATTTCACTTCTAATCTTCATCATAAGAGACTACTTTAGTTTTTTTTGTTGACCTAATATCAGAGCGACATTGAGTAAAAGATTTCCCACTATTGATTGATTTACACAACGGAGGGAATACCGTCAGTTCTGTTTGAACATGAAGTCGTATCAACAAAAAAATACTTATAATATACTGTTATAACTTGTGTGGCAGGTATAATTAGTTAACATGAAAAATAACTGGTGTCGTAGTATTTACCAGTCATTGTTATCAACCTGGCATTTATTTTCGTGTGTATTTACCCACTAAAACATACTGTCTGTTTACTGAAGGCCAAATAAAGAAGGCAGGGCAGGAAGATGTCTCGATAGAGATTATTATTCCGAATGCCAAGTGTAGCTGGTTGGTGGTTAGAGATGCGAGTTTAGGTGGAAAATGTTCCAACCAGTTACATAACCGTGAGTTCACGAATTGGATCAGTCTGCATTTTGATGTTATAATATAATATCTTTTATGTACTAAATCCTTTCATTCCTTATTTAAATTTTCTGATATAATCAATTAACGGCTATTTACGTTACACTAAAACCAATTTTTCCCTTTTTCATTTATATTCTCATCTTTTATCCTTGATTTCTGCAGGATTAGTACATTTATAACTATTCGTACTTTTAAATTTCTGATGATTTCACTAATAAAAATTTGGATAATCTTTGCATAACACTTAATGCTGCATCCAAATGAGCTAAGATAAATGTACATGCAATCAGACGATTTTATATTTGTCGCTGCAATATGTTTAACTGTACAGCTAAATTCCTAGGACACAACACTTATAAGATTACTGGATAGAAGATATCCTAAATTTCCTTCGGAAAATGGGTCTAATGGAGCTACTAGTATCTGAGACTTTCCTCAGGAACTATATAGAAGTAAGGGGGTACAATAGATCTTTTAGGTCTCAGTGAATGACACCCCAATATACATACATATTATGTGCTAAGCTCAAAATAAATATTCATGCATGAGTCCGTGACTAAACGCTTCATGCCGCTTTGCTTAGGTAGGACGGTATCATTTAAACTACACGCAAGCGTCATTTTGAAGCGCTGCGCCATGTCGATTCGCTTAGATGAGAATCGGCTTTAATCGTCTTGTTCATCTGCAAGGTCTTTTACCTGTATGAAAATTTACATCATGCTTGGTAACAAGAAGAAAAACAGGTTAATGGGACTCAGTTGGTCTCAGCAAAAACTTTGGTACTCTTCTTTCAACTACTCTTAGTATCTCTTTTCTCAAATGATATTTTTTATTATTTGTATCTTGCTTAATATTCTTTATTTTATGTATTATTCTCACACTTTCATTTTCTCTCATTTTTTTAACTGACGTTAAGTTGACAGTGCATCTTTTGGTTAATCTTTGCTATTTCTGACCATTTCGTTTCTCTTCTTGTGTTTCTGAGCATGCTTTTTTTTTTAAAACATCCCTAAAATACTTAATTTAATTAGCCACTAACTATTTTTGCTAATCATTCCTTTTTTCATTGTTTCTGTCTCTTTCTTAAATTTTTTCCTACATTCGTATCTAGTTAATATGCGTCATATACCAGCTGTTGACGTTAAGGATAGTAATTATTATAAAGCAAACTTTTAAAAGACAAAAGAATTAATAAAATTGTTTATTTGAGAAGCTTAACCGCGTGAATACATAACCTCATCTCTAGCGTTTTTTTTTAACAAGAGAGAGCACCTGCAAGGTCTAAACCGGTATCTCGTACTCATGCATGTGACTTTGAGAACTGATCAAAAAACTCACTTTCACGTTTTACAATTTACGATATGAGACCTTATACGTTCCAGTCAGGCTGGTAAGTATATACAATAGCCTTTTTGAGGTAATTGTATGTTACGCTTAAGTTTTTTTGGGAGTTTTAACAAAAATTATCGATATTTTATTGATAATTTTATTTATATAATTTTGGCGTATTATAAAATGACACAAACGAAGTAAATATACAATATTTTCATACCAATTTCTATTATGGTTATTAACGTTACAAGGCCGATATGTAGCAAATAACGGATAAGTCTGAATATTGTAATCCGAGGCGCCGCCGAGGATTGTAACAACCGAAAGCGTTAATCGATATTGGTCAGTATATTGGAATGAAGTTATTAATAATTGTATTGTCACCTGTCCTTGATAAATGTACAAAGATTCAGCAGCGGAAGGAAGTCAATGAAAATTAGGTTTGAAGATTCTGTTACATACATAGATACAGGTGAAACTAATGAAAACGCGATAAAAATAAAGGATTTAGCATTAAATGATGGAAAGAGCTTTCTGATCAAGTATTTAAAAAAATACTAATAGGTCCCTAATATTTAATTCCTTATTTTGATTATTGATTTATCTGAGTATGCAAAATAGTTTTACAATTTGCCTATTAGTGAAGATGGACTCAATATATCTTCTGGCTGCTTTACTGTTTACATTTATTTAAACCAATGATTGTTGATAAACTTAGAATTTAAAGTTTTACAACCACAAGCACTACGTTAATTATTCTAAATTAGTTGTAATATTTCTCCAATTCTGGTCAAAAATAGATAACAAACTACAACAATCATTATCAATTGGGTTTCTAATCCAAAAATGTCAAATTTGCATTCAATTGTTACCGCAAATCAAATACTTGAAACACTAATACATAATTTATCTACACAAAGTATGTTTGCAGTGACAGTGGTATACATGATAACAGTTTTACAATTAGTACTAACATTGATTAAAAAATTACTAACCCTTCTTTTAGAATAAAGCTGGGTTCAAAGTTTCTTATATTAGATATATTATCATATTTATATTTAAGCAAAGTAAATAAGTGAGTAGGCAAGAAGTTCATTTGCGTGTAAATCAAGTAAAAAAATGAATCCCCAAAGATATTTGTCTATTCAAGATGCAGTGCGAGAATAAGGGATCTTCAATGCTATATGTTAATGGTTTGTTAGGAATACATAATTTCAGTATCAGTGGTAGGGTGAGGCGACTAATCAAATTGATGATTGTTTTTTGAGACAACGTGCTCTAGTTCTAAGTGGTAGTCTTGTACTAGCTTTTTTCATTAATAGGAAGTTACTTCTTATTCAATCCCAAGTGTGCAGTGGGACATGATAGTCAGCAAAAAATCAAAATTTTCTATTCTAATATTCTATTAATTGTACAATTTAAATGTACTGTAGCTGTTGCTTGTTCCTAACTATTTTGGAACAAAAAAGTGTATCGAAAACAAGAGATGAAATTGTAGCAATCTCGCGAATGTCTTCAATACCCTTTCACATAAACTACTTGCTGACAGTAAAATCTGTTTGATCCAGTCCAACATAAAAAATATGAATTGTTTGGAATCGAGGAGACATAAGTGTATGACCTTTAAAGGAGGTGGTCTTAAATCTACAAGCTCGCTTCGAGTTCTACCTGTGACTATATTTGGTTACATTTTTTTTGTAATGGGAATGTGCCATTTAAGACTAAAGCTTATTAATATGAATCGAAGGGAAAAAAAGTAATGCATGAGTTAGCGAGAAGAGACATCGGTTTTATACTTGCAGGAATCAATACAATGATGTAGGGTTTGCATAGATATAGTCGGTGTATAGTAAATTATTAATAAATTCACTGAAATATAAACAGTCCTTCTGAGAAGAGTCTAGAAAGTAATGTAAACAATATAATATACAAAGCATAGTCTTCTCTCATTGAAATTTTTGGTTAATATCATTATAAGATTTTTGAGTTGATGGATGTATTTTCTTTCAGTCCAACTCCAATTTATATTCCCTCTTTCTTTAACATTGCTTTCGTGTAATTGGTTCCAAAATGGCGTGGGAATGCCTAGGCGAGAACAATATAGTCACCTTACTGTGGATTCTAGGAAATGATATAGCAGATGAACTAGCAAAGAGGGGGACTTAAACACCCATTTGGGGTCCGGAATCCTTTTGTGGAATCAGCTCCAATGTACTATTGGAAGAAATAAAAAGATCCGGAATAAGAGAAGATCTGGCCAGTGGAATGATCTAGTATGGCTTAGACATTCAAAGACTCTTCTGTGCGTCTACAACAAATGAATGCATAAGTGAAAGTAAAACTGCGCTAAGAGCTAACAGGAATCCTAACGAGACGGTTGTCACCCGAATGGGCACCTGAATAAGTTCAAAATAGTGGAGGAAGAATATAGATTCTGTAGCATGGAAGAAGAAACATCTATCCACAAACTTGCGAATTGTACAGCAATTCAGAATTCTACGGCACAACACGTAAGAGATTACTGGATGGAAGAGGGACATTTACGAGAGATATCCTTGAATTCCTCCGGGAAATAGGAGTAAAGGAGCTACTAGATAGATTTTATGAGGTAGATTTTGGCCTATTCCATCATTTCCTATTCTTTTTCCTGCACTTATCTTCGTTTGTCAATCCCATCAGCTTTAAATGCCTATTGAGCTTACAATGCCCCGTTAACAGACCCACTACAGCTTTGACAGTTTTCCTATCTTTGACCATCAGACTGCTGTAAATTTTGGCGATTGTTCTAATATGAACTGTTTCGCTTGCCTCTGTCCTGGTGAGTTACTCCACCATTTCAGAGATTTGTGGGCGACCCACTTCTTTGTTTCTATTCTTGTTATGGTTTTTGCAACGCCGCAGAAGGGTTCCGGCCCAACGAATGGCCTTGATGAGCCTTGTTTGGCCATTTCATCCGCTTTTTCGTTGCCCTTATGACCCTCGTGCCCCGGTACCCAGGTACAAAGGAGCTACTAGTCTCTGAGACTGTCCTCAGGAAATAAGTAGAAGTAAGGGGACACAATAGATCTTTTAGATATCAGTGAATGTTACCCCAATACACACTCCTACATATGATTGACACGACACGTTATTTTATACAAGTTTCCGTAAGCATATTTTACGTCGAATTTCTCTGCGCTGCAAACATATTTTATCGAAAATTATGTTTCAGCAAAATCAACGCAGAAATGTGCGCAGATTCTATAAACGGTCTGCAGAAGGTACGTGTCTAACCTAAAATAACCAAAGCGTAGATTCTAAGTGATTTTGATCTAACAAAAAAGCAATAGTTTTTTAGCAATCTCTCAGATAATATGATATCTAACATTTTTGAAATGAATAATTTTTCCGATTGAAATTCTACCCCAAATTTTCGGATTATTTTAAGAGGTTGAATTTTCTCGTTTCCTGGTCTATTTGTAAATACAAACTGTATCGTTTCACGAAAGGTTCCCAGGTAGACCGTCATCGAGAATACTATAATATACTTATACATAACAGGGCATTGTTCTTCAAGCGTTGCGAGTTGGGTTGGCCTTGGAAGCGCTACGATGCGTTTTTTTATTTTACTTATCTTCGGTACCTTTATGATTGCTGAAATGAGGGTACCGCGTTCAAGGTTTTTTTTTTCAGAAAATTACTCGCAATCGCTAAATATTTAAAAAAGGAATGATGGGGGCAAGTAAGTGGTCAGGAATAACGGACGTGTCTTATTTGAACAACGGTTATTTTCGATGCAGTTGCTGATCTAACTGCAAAAGTTAATAAGTTGGGATCTTGAACTGTTCTTTACTTGGAAAAATATACTTAACCTATTTAAGAATTGGACGTACGAGGTTGGCATTTTAGAAAATAGATATTAATAGACAAGTAATTTGATTAAATATATACACTGCTCAATACTTGAAAAGGTATTTTTCCAAAACATTTATGGATTAAGATATGAAAAATTTAGTTTTTATCCTGTCAGATGTTCGGAATAAGGCTATTATTATAAAAGTTGAATTATATCGCCTAAATGTAATTATGTGGATTTGACAGAAAACTGTTCAAGCTTTTTTTATATTCGACTGTTATTAAGATGTAGAAATCATTTTGATTGTGACACACTTGTCGGACACGCATACGAGAGAGTATTCGTCTTTATTTCACAACAGAAAACTGGGTCATTGGTGGTATGACATAATCACATTAAGGGCCAAATTTTATTTGTCACGCTCATTGTAATTACAAATTTTTTGCTGTACTCAAATTGAATGTGTCAATGTTTTGTGAGTCAATAAGTTTTAAGATTTATTGTTAAAAAAATACTTGTTTTTTAATTGAAATGTTTGATTAAAATTTTACATCGATAGCACGTACTGAAGATGCTGTGAATATTTAAATTTTGATCCTGAACTACATTTGAAGGTATTTTTGTTGTTTTGAGTTAGTTTATTGTGATTACTAGTTCTTTGTTAACCTCGATGGTGGAAATTATTTACTTACTTGTTTTTTTCGTGAAGATGAACTTATACTAATGAACTATTTATTTTGAATAGAAATAAGAAAAAATAAGAATAAGATTAGCAATAATTAGCAATAATTAGCAATATATATAAATAGAAATGTAAAGGCTGCAATTTTTAACTTGAGTGGAAGCTGCTGCTTGTTCCTATAGTCTGTACAGAAAGTACGAGGAGTAATGAACCCTAATTAAGTATGCAAAACCTTTACAGGGAGCACCATGAAATTTTTGATAAATCTCTTACTTTAAATTACATTTCTTCCGTAAATCTAAAAACCAGGTAGATCCACCCCGTATTTGTTTCAGTTGTAGCAAAATTTAGGGTTTCTTCATTGTTAAAGGATTAGCAGATAAGCAATAACGCAATGCAGTGGTGTGTATTTTGGGAAAAAAATACGTTTTAAATTATAATATAATAAAAAATGAAAAGAAATAATTATTGGAATACATTTATTACTTACATTTTATTCTATATCCGACTCGGAAGAGGAAGAATCGTTGTTGACATTAATAATAATAGGGTCGATTAAATCATCACAAATATTGTCAATTTTCAACATATTTGCCTCTACTTTGATAACATGCTCGATACAGTTTGTCCAATTTTCCTTACTAACATGACTTACAGCACTCTCAAACAATTTCACAACATCGTTTATTTTAAAAGTAGTATTTTTTTTCCAACTTCCCCCTTTACCTGAGCCCATATTAATTCTATGGGATTAAGTTCACAATGATAAGGGGGAAGTCGAAGAACTGATATACCACGAGAAGAAGCCATTTCTTCTACAATGTAGGTTTTGTATTTATTCTTGTCCATTTTTGCAATTCTGTAAAGTTCTTTCCTTAGTGGATCTTTTGGAAACTTAATATTTTTCGAAATAAGCCACTCCAAAAGCTCTGCTTTACGCCAACGACTTGTGGGCAATGCTTTTCGTAACCGTGAATGGTAACTTGCGTTGTCCATAACAATAACAGCCCCTTTTGGAATCAGATCCAACATTTGAACAAACCATTCCTCGAAGACATCCCCATTCATATCTTCGTGATAGTCCCCCGTGCGTTTTGAAATAAAAGTTAATAATCCACCATTAACAAAACCTTCAGAACTTCCAACATGGACAATGATAAGTCTTTTTCCTTTTACAGATGGTGGCTGCAAACCTAACGACAAACCTTCCACGAATGCCTGCCTTCCGCTTTTAATGTTTTCATCTTGCCAAGATTTGGAAACTGTATATCCAGCATTTATACACACATATATACAAAAATATATAAAATAATTATTGTTACAGATTGGTTTATTTTCTATTATGAATAAACTGTGTTGCCTTTCTTTATCAAACTTACTAAAATTTATGTACCTCTATCACTTTTTTTTATTAAAATTAGTACATCCCGTTACCTCTGACCTAAATCGTATATTCTT
>CAJUYI010001371.1:34298-56572 GCA_910591695.1 Galerucella pusilla
TATATATATATATATATATATATATATATATATATATATATATATATCTCCGTCATCTATACTTATCATAACATATAAAAATGATCAATATGTAAAATGTACAGTTATTGAGCCGTGACTTTGAAAAAAAAATTTATAAAATAACGCATAACATGCAAAGATATTTTTAGTATATAGTTCGCATGACAGAATTAATTAATAGCTTGACCTTATGAATACACTCACTGACAAAAAACTTATTTTCTGATATTGATTACTCAATATAGATAAAAGTTGTGGTAGGTAACTTAATTATTCTGTAATTCAAAATTGCTACAAGCACTCTCATGTTGAGTTGTCTCCTGAACTGGATATTAAGTTTTTCGAAAAGAGTCATGTCCAAGCTGTCTCCAATTAAACTCTGGTGTACCTACTTTCTTTAATTCCACGAAACTTACTCAAAGTCTAAGCAATAGTGTAAAACGATCGGCTGTAAGTGATCTCAGTAAGCGCCCCATGAAATTAATAGGCAAAGAATTGATAAAATTAGATTCAAAGACAATAACGAATGAAGATGCGATAGGCGTATGAAAAAATGTACATACAACAAGATCGAAGCCAAAGTTACCGAATTCTCGTGATAAGAATTGTTGAAGACTCTCTACGTGAAAACCAAAAAGGGGGAAGCTTTCAACATTATAAACAACGATATAATAATCTTTTCGCGTATAAAACCAATCTGGAATTTTTATGTTGTGTAACGGATTTATAAGTATGTAGATGTTAATTGCTGTCCTAAATATTATCTGTAACTTTCTACAATACATGGACTAAAAAATGGGCACTATATTATTCCTCTTGTTTTTTCTGCTTCCAAATAAAACCATCCCCTGCTACTAACAGACCTTTCAATTTATAAAAGAAGAATGTTGCAAATTAGGTTGAACCATATCCCCGAAGACTATAACTGCAGATTTTGAAGTAGCAATTCAAAAAAGTATAGAAGTGTTTCCAGAGACCAAAAATATGGTAGTTTTTTTACGATTGCCTGTGTAATTTCAAAAGCCAATTCGAGAGTGTGAATAAGTTTTATAAAAGCGGTATTTCAAGAATTAATAATAATCAAGTTAACCGTGGAAATCCTATTAACAGTCTGAGTAAATCAACTGAATTTAAATATTGCTAATAAAACCGTTTTTATTAAAACCATAATATTACATTTCAATATTGAATGTTGTCTGATCGAAGATAGTACTTATGTAATTTCTAAAAATAAAATATTTCTTCTATCAAATGTTTAAACAAAACAAATGTATGGAAGAATGCAGGCTGCACTTTATAACAGTAAACAAAAAACAAAAAAACGTTTATTAACCTAATATAATTTATTTTCGATAATTAAAATTCAAGAATAAAGATAAAGAGCCAGAAAAAAATTGTAATATTCGGTGTTTAAGTAATTTGTTCTTTATAAATGACGTAAAATGTAATTGGTGAGCATAATCTCCAAACCAATTATCGCGCGCATTGAATAAAAACCATGCGCAGTGAATAAAAACTGTCTAGCGAGAGGCTCTGCGCATGAATAGTACAGTTTCCAACCGTTTGTGGTAGCTCTACGAACAAACCTATAATCTAAATTTATTATTGTTAAATTGACTGTGCCATTTCATTTTTGTTAAATAAAACCTGGAAAACATCGTTATACTTAGTTCAATTCTTAATATCGTGTCTCTAAGCCCACTGACAATATTGATCTCACCTACACGCGTGCGTATCTGTCAGCAATGTCAAAATTAGTAAACATGATGTCCTTAAAACTGTATAATAGAAATTAAATAAAGACATTGCGTATTACATTAATTGAATTCATATTCTACCATTAGATATACTGTTAGTTTTCCTTAGTTACGCAACGGTCGTTAGCAAAAAAATTTTAGTATTCAAAGACTGCAATTAAATAAAATTTAATTCCTGGCAATGTAAACGTACTTTAAAAGACAAGGTTACAGTCGTTTGATATACATGATAAATGAAACGAACATAATTCTTGAACAATTTTTTCTTTAAAAAGCATTGACGTGCTTAAAATTTCAAATTAAAGAAAACATTAAATGGAAAAAACAGCTTAGCTGCTGTTTTGGATTTTCTACAAAATATCCAGGCTTAAAAAATATTATATAAGAGAAAATCTCGGAGAATATCTTGAAAAGGTTACTTATAATTTTTTGTCAACATTTTATTTGAAATGTTTGGTATTAAAATCCAAATTAGGTACGTCATCAAAATCCCTGTTACCATTAAATGGTGTTGGGTATGGGTATATATGTTAATGTCTGTATTGTTAACAATATATTATTTAAATGTCTGTGCACGAATTTTGTCCATGCTTTTTTGTTATTTACTGTATAGCGCCTTGGACGCTAACCATGTTGTCTCTGGTTTCTTCCATTATTTTTCCTATTACTCAATTCCTTGCTTGGGTCTTCCTCTCTTTCTAGCTCTTTATACTTGGATTCCCACACTTGCTTGACAGGCCTCTTATCATACTTTCTTTGGAGATGCCCTCACCTGCTAACTTAACGTTTTTCAATTTATTCCAGCATTGGTTCTATTTCCAGGTCTTCCCTAATTTTTATAATTCCCATTTTATCTCTTTTTGTGAAACTCCTGACTCTTCTAAGATACTTCATTTCTACGGCAAGAATTTGACTTTTTTGCCGCTGTATGAGCACCCATGATTCACTTCCAAATGTAGGGATTAGTGTAAACTCTAAAAACTTATAAAAGCAAATAAAGAAAATATTACCAAAGTACTTAATCGTATCTACGTTATAGCCCAATTCCTATGAAATGGTAATATTCATAAAATATGTTAGTACATTAGTGTAAATGTTTTCAAATTGTATAATGTTTGTGTTACCATTTTGAAAATAGAAAGTTATTAGTACTACAAAAACTCATAATACCATTTTTTTCTGGGAATTTTTGGCTTTATACTTTCTATTCAAAATTATCCATCTACAATTAGTGGTAATGAGATAATGTGTAATCCTTTTTAATGATTCCAAACCATTTATTTCCATTGAAAAAATTAAATATTAATTGAGAATCAAAAAAGAAAGTTGATCAAAATGATCGCAGGTATAATCGAATTCAAAAAAAGTGGATTGTCAAATTAAACATTATTAACAATAAAACTGTATCAGAAATAAAAAACAAAAAGATTGTGATTGTAATGGATCATGTATCTTATCCCTTTTTAGAAAACTTTTAAAAACATTATTGGCTGAAGCGTCAAATTCAGGAGCTTAATGAACAGGTTATTTATTCTGATGGAAATTATTTGCTGCTGATGCATTTGAAAACATTTATGACAAATACAAAATTGAGTGACGAAACATACCACTTCGCTTGTGGACATAAATGGTGTGGAGTGAAGTGAAACGGTTTTAATGGTTTTAAACGAAAAATTGTTTTCTGAAGGCTATGAAAAATTACAAAGCAATGAGCACTGGAAAATTTGTGCCAACCATGAAATAAGAATTGGAAACATTTTTTGGAAAGTAGGCAACATACAAAATGACATTGAACGTATTATAATATCGTTAGAGGATGAATCGCAAGAACATTATGAAAATGAAAAGTTTTCGATGTATTGTGGGTCTTTACTTCATTCACGAATATTCTAAAACGTACTTTTTATTAGCAGTAGTATTAGCAACGCAACTAAAGAATGATTTAGTATAACCAATATAAATGCCCATCCGTTATTATAGAAAAGGAGGGTAGAATAATTGACTAAGTAATATTTTCAATACACTGTTACATTTGCTTAATTATATGGGTATTTTTAAAAGATATCTTGTAATGATAAATAAGTAATTACTAATTGAACACAGTATAATGTATTAATAATTGTTCTTTAAAAGTCAAGGTTAACATTGTCTGATACAATAAATGATTAATAGACGTTATAATACGGATTCCCTGTAAAAACAATCATGTTTCCAATTCATTGAAGTGGCTAATAATTATCTATGATAATCACTTTCGCTTAAACCGTTCCCACTTACAACATTATTTTTCACATTATTAACGGAAATATATCGATACCTCCAACGAACAAAGATGTTCAACTAGGTAATGTGTAAGGAGAGTGAATGTCATTTGAAACTGATACAATGGGGGGGGAGCATTGGAGACTTAACAGAAAATTACAGTAAAAACAGACCTCTAAAAAAGAGAATTTAACTACACTCACCGGCAAAAAAACTCGGCCACCTAAAATTTTGCTAAAGTTCGTTGTTCAAGAACTTTCGTAATTTTTCATCAATTTCAATTGCTTTTATACCAAATTGTAAATAATTTTTTTGTTATCAAAACAAACTCCAGAAAAGTGTTCCAAAAATGTTGATAGCTTATTTATACAGGGTGAAAAAAACCATGGATTTCTAGTCGAATTTTTAACACCCTGCGGAACAGTTCCGGAAATTTGTATAGAGTGTGCGCTCAGTTTAGTACAAAGACAATCCTTTTCGCTATCTTTCAGTTTTTATTTCACCTTGATATCTTTATTTCTTTTGAAAGTCTAGAATTGTCTTATGGAAAACATTTCATTTGTAATGTTTTAAAATTCAACAGTAATTTGAAACAAAAAGAAAAACATAATTGACATTTTCCAATTTTTCGTCTACCCTCTAGCGGAATTAACTTCACGCAATTGCCGAAACATCAAATTGATAAGACGAATAATGCGATCTTGTGGAATTGCGCCATATTCAACTTGCAACGCAAAACGCAGCTCGTCAAGTGTTTCGGGTTGGTTAACAGTACTACAGTTTCCTGAAGAACGTCTTGTATACAACGTTGAGCGTTTAGAGCTCCGTTTTCAAATAAATAATAATTCGGTAAGTGCTGCTATTGATTCTAGGCCTTTATTTGAATATGTGTATCTTCAAAAGAAATCAAGATATCAAGGTGAAATAAAAAGTGAAAGATTGTGAAGAGGATAGTCTTTGTAATAAACTGAGCGTAAAGTCTACAAATTTCCCGAACTGTTCCACAGGGTGTTAAGAAATTGGACTACAAATACATGGTTTTTTTCACCTTGTATAAATAAGCAATCAGCATTTTTTGAAAACTTTTCTGGAGTTTGTTTAAATGCCAAAGAATTTATCTACAATTTCAGGTAGAAACAATTGAAATCGATGGAGAATCACGAAAGTTCTGGGACAACGAAGCTCAACAAAATTTTTGAGTGGCCAATTTTTTTTGCTGGAGAGTGTATAAAAATCATTTGTATGAATTAGTTGTTACTCGTTCGCATCTACTAAACAAACGTCCTGGTGTACCGTAAATTGGGGCTACTTGCCCACTCCGTGGTAACTTGTAGCAAATTGTTGATTTCCTCTCACATACGTTGAAATTAGTGACGTAATAAAAAAATTCTTGGGCAAGCAAGGGAAAAATGCTCACACCATTACATTATGCGCTAATATTGCGTGATTATTTAGATGCTATTTTTCCCAACAGGTGGATAGGTAGGAGAGGATTTATAGTGGCCAGCGAAATCTCCTGATGTAGCCCCCCTTGATTTTTACTTTTGGGGTTCTTAAATCTAAAGTATACTTCAATGGGCCTAAGAATATCGAAGATTTTTGGAAGAGAAGGAGGAGGTCAGACTCATTCGCCAGGAAACATTAAATAAAATGTTGGAAGAATTTAGAAACCGTGTTGGTTATTGCCAGGTAGTCAACGGCATGCACTTTGAACATTAAATTTAATTTTTGAATGTATTTTCTTAATTATTTAAAATAATAAAAACTAGAGATTTATTAGACCAGTCCTTTCAATAAAATTTTATGATTGAAAATTTCTGATACAATCACTAATTCACAAACGAATGCTTTGGACTATAAGTAGGTATTATACCATTTTTGTAATCGTGTGTTGTTGTGGAATTAAAAAATATAGAGAAAAATATATTGTTCTATTTAAAAAAATAACAATGATGTCATTTACACAAAAGTGCGCAATTGAAAATAAAAATTGACCTTTGTAGTCAAAAAAATATTGAATTTATTCCAACCTAAGCGTCCTCACTGTATCTACATATTAAATTTAATTTGGCAACAAATGGAAACTATTCACAGCTAGAGCATTTAAAAGGTTACTGTTCTAGCTGAGCATCAATATCTCTCATTATATTTAACATCGCCTATATTTAAACGTGAAATTTTGAGTTGTTGAATACTAGTTTAACGTATTTCCATTTAACTAATAGATATTTATTGAGAGATCCAACCGCCAACCACTTGTTCATTTATTTTTTAATACCGTTATAAGTAGTTTAATTCAACCAGCACATAGAGGATTGGAATGCAATAATCCCCCCTATATTACAGACCTCTATTCAAAATTGACAAAATATTTCACATTAATGTAATGTTTTTAAATACCTATATTCTTCTGATAACATTATTGAGTGATAAATACCTATAGTCGAATAAAAATGTAAAAAAACACTTGATTCACTATCACCTGTGTTATATAGCTATCTAAATTAATAATTAAAGGATTTCCTTTCACACAAAATATAAAAAAGTTACTATTAAATTATTTTACAATATTTTGTCAATCCGATAGGTATACACCTGTTAGTTTGGAGATTATTGCATTCCAATACTCTATGTACTTGTTGAAATAAACTATAAGATTGTTCCTTTTACATTCAATCCACTTGAATTCATATCTTCGAGAATCTAAGCTTTTTTCGAATGGACCTCTAGAATAATTTACATTTTCATGTAATGGTCAATTTAAATTCTTTTAGTCGTCTAACTATTGTGGGAACCCTAACAGATTACAGACATAAGTTATGGTCAGGTACCCCTGAACAGTGGCGTTCACTAATACAATACAAAAGGGGCAGTTTGGCTATCATGCCACAAGTATTATGAAAAATGATCGGGAAGATAGGTACGATACTACTGAAGAAATAAGAACCTCTCGGGCCACATGTCCCAAGTCGCATTAAAGTTAAAACGAAAAATGTTATCTTCAAGAGTTGATTTTCAGGCAAGAGTTAGGTATGTATTATCTAATCGAATACAGGGAGGGTTACAATTACAAGATATTATGAACCTAAGCTTTGCCTTTCCCAAGAAAACATCTTGTACATTATAGCGAACATAAAGTTCTCATAACAAACTTATTTTACGAAACAGGATTTTGACCTCACTTTAGACGATTTAGACTGATGGGTCAAATGCAAACGAATGATAGGAGAGGAGAGGGCCTAGCAGTAGGATATCAAATACTCAATTCCAAGGAAAACACTCAATTCCAAGCGGAATTGAGTTTCCCCTGGAATGTGTATTGCGTCCTATAGCCTTTAAGGGTCTGAAGCAACAGGCTAGACAAAACAGCATGAAGGAATTGTCGGAAATGAGATTGCAGATGGTCACCCAAAGATCAGACCCTAACCAGTTCGTTGATATCAAGTTACACAAAAAATAAAATTTGTAAAAAATTCATTTCAAATGAGAAATTCTTCGTCCTTTTGAATTTTAGTAATTATCACAATATAGTATAGGTATACATATTTCATCATTCCTCCATTATGTCTCCTGTATATTTGCCAAATGTTTTACTGTTGTTCTTCAATTTAATTAATTGTATAAACTTCCTTCGAAGACTTTTTTTATGAATGGCTATGACATTGAATAGATTATTTATTGTTTTCCCTCTTGACCACCCCATAAACATTTTTCTCCGGGTGCTTAAAAGATCGTAAACCGTGACCGAACAAAAGAATAACAGGTATGTGGAAATGTTGTTATAATGTATTTGTAAATGAATCTCGCAAGAAACAAGTGTTATGGTCTACACGAAGACCTACACAACGACATTGTCTTCCAAATTAAGAAGGTCATTTTCAATTAGCGGGGAATTTGTAATGCTAAACAAATAACAGTTTAAGTGATTTTATGGATAATGCTGTTCTTTTGTCTTGTCTCGATTTGTTTGTACAGTATAAGTCAAAACAAAAAAAGGAGAGAATATGTGATGTTTTTTCAAACTTATTTAAATATCAACATTTCTCGGAGTAAATCAGTGCTGTCTTAGAAGAAAAAAAAATATATTTTAAGCCCGGTTGTAACTATCAATGATTCATTGAGTACAAGTTTTAGTTAATTTTCTAGGATCCTAAATAATTGATAAATACATACACATTTTGTATCCATTTTTTTTTGTCAATTTTCAAATCATCAAAACCTCTTCTACTTCTGTTCAATTTTAATTGACGTGATATATCTTTATACAACCAGGTCCTATTTTCTTTCAAATAATTGACAGCTTAAGGCAAAAATATTGGGTGATATTTACTTTAACTTTGTTTATTTTTGCAGTTCTAAAGAGATTGGTATCACTAATTCTGCAACATAGCCTCTAGACCCTTTTTTTTTCTGTTAATTTACCTACTTCCACATCACATTTTATTAAAAGTGAAATTAAATTAAATTAAACAAGATGGCATGCATGTAAAAATGTAGTCATAGGATCAAGTAGTTTCACTGATTGAACTTTATAAAGTTAAAAATGCACATTATAAAAATAAGCACATGCATTTTGTGCATTTTAAATCAGAGGGTCCTCTTTTCCAGTGTCATTTCTAACCAAGCAATGCAAAGAATAAACATGCTCTGTTGCCTACACATGAAATTTTTCTATAAGAATCGGCTCCTTCTACTGCCAGTTATTCATTTAGAATTTCAAGTATAGCCTTCTTCTCTTCTTAATTTTAACCACGGTTTTCGTATTACGTATTGCAACAACTGCAGTGCGCATGATCACATCCTAAATAAATTATTAAAACTTTGAGTGTTGCATATTGTTGATTTTATAGCTCCAATACTTAGTGCCTTAAGTTTAGGATCCTAAAACTTGTAATATATCATCATCATAGATATATCAAACCAAAGCAGTTTCGACACATGAAATTTTATTCAACTACACAACTTTTACATGACTGGAAAATATAATATAGGTGCGAACATTTCATGTAGTAGCTGTCGAGGACAAACATTTGTGGTTTGTCAAATTAAAATGGATGACGTTGTAAATGTGAGGATATAACTGTTATAAATAATGTTAATGAAGACGATAGTTATGATGATGATTATTTTTATTATTCAAAACCATGTTTATATATTTTTCAATTAGAATGAGTAAAATCCAATGGTTGTTGTACATATTTTTTTGGAGATCCATAATCGATTTATTGACTGTCTACCAAAAACTTTTAGGTATTCGCGTTTTATCAGAATATTTTTGAGTTGTCCATAATTTGTTTGTTTTCTGCTTTACTATTTCGCGTATATTGTAAATTATGCTTTTTGACATGAGTTTCATATTTGTTTTAGAATCTCTCAACAGTATTTGTATATTCACAAACGTATTTTTCCCAGTGGCATGTCTTAAAACATGAGTGTTGCATGGAAAAATGATTTTATTCAACCAAATGGAGCGCTAAAAACAGTTAGAGTAAGTAATTATCTGGTGCGAACCATTTTTATGGAATTATTTAATCCCTGATGTCCGAATTGCCATCACCTCAGACCATTTCTTCCAGTTCGACAGCTAGCAAGAAGAAGAAAGGTGGAATGTTCCGCTAGATCCTTATCCCCATTAGTATTTTTGAGGGGTTTATTGAAATTTAATGCCTACACGAATAGATCTGACAAAATCCGTGACTTTTCACTAATTTTTTTGTAAATAATAACTTGTACCAATTTAAAACAAGCTGTGAACTATTGCTTAAAGATTATTTAAGTTGTAATAATTATTATTCTTTAACAAAATTGTAAGTTAAAATCAAAAAAAATCTGTCTGTTTCGGGATGCATTCTGAAAGGGGCAGAATCTGTATAAATTTTGTGTGTGAGAGCACAAACCAATCTGTTACCTAATATGTATTAGCCAGGAACATAAAAAAAAATTTTGTAGGCAAGACATTCGTTTTATAATTTTAATCGAGATTTGAATGCAGATAATATAATTATAGAAGAAAAGGCAGTTGATGGATGAAAAAATATAAATGATCAAGTATATAATATATTTTTAAATACCTAAATAAAAACCTTGCTTATTATGGCAAAATGAAAGTACCTATATTGAATAGAAATCCGAAACATTCCATTTGTATAGAAAATATTAAACTATCCTACTCAGTATTTGGGATTACCTTGAATTAGCTAGTAGTTAATTGTAGATTATAAAATCCATATTAAATTTAATCCCATATTTTCAGGTACAAATTTAATGTCATATAAATACAATACCAGAAGTATTGTAGCAGAGCAACAGTAAAATAAAGATTTAATACTATAAAAGTATGAGTTATAATTTAACTGAAATTCTAGCAATGCAATATTTGAGCCTAAAATCTAAGAGGGTATAAAATTAAGCAGGTAAATTTCGCAAGATATTCCAAGAATATTTGGCCTGGCTGTAGAAGAATGATCCTTAAATGTAGGATATTATATTCTCTTGGTTTTATACAATAAAAACCAATATAATTATTTAGAATTTAAGATGTGTATACTGAGTATTATTAGATAAATGGTTAGAAAGCATAGAAACAATAAATGAACATTTAAGAATGAAACATTAGGACTAATTAATAAGTGGGGAATTGGATTGGTTCGATGGATGCTCCCAGGAATCGGAAAACTTAAGCAATATGGAGAATTGCTAAGTACCTACTGTCGCCAATTATTCACCAAATTTTAAAAAGTTGTCAGAGGAAGTAAAATAAATGCTTCATTTTGAATATTTATACTCAATACACATAGTTTGTATTTTTATATGTTAATATTTAAAAATATGTTTTAATACCTTTTTTGCATAACTTTTAGATGCGTATTTAATTGCGGCTCGCAAAAATTTCAAATTTTGAAAACTGAAGCGGGACTATCAAGGATCTTGGTCACCCCTAGTATATACCTACACTTGATTTTTGTAAATTGACACCTGTCGAGTAATATATATATATATATTTTTTTTATCATTTTAATGATGGAAATATTTCACGTAATAATGATAGAAACAATTAACTGTGTATTTGATATTGATGTAAGTATTTACATCATTAAATTCACAAAGTGTGCTTAATTTCGTGTTTATGTCCTAAAATAATTTAAAAATGTTATACCTTTCTATAATTTCATTTTTATAATAATAAATAATACATCCATGTTGTTAATAAGTGAATAATGTAATGTTTCTAGTTGTAGTAAATGAAGATATGTAAATCCTTTTTTTATATATTATATACCAACGCTTTTAGGTTAAAGGATAAAAGTATTTTATCAATCACAATATTACCAATACTTTATCACACTTGTTGTCCAGAAATTTACAAATATTTGAAAAAATATTAGACTCACCATCTCTTTTTTGGACAATTAATGACAGGGGCTGGCAATCTCCAATTCCTAGATCAGTTTTCGTATCTCCAGCGTTTTGAGACTCGAGCCTCAATTGTTGCTGGTGCAGCCTATTTTTGATTAAAAATATTTTCGGCATTTTGCCTTAAGTCACAAAAAGTATCCAAAAAATGGTAACACAACCACAAAACAGTCACTAAAATCACATCACAACACTAAAAAATAAAATCCATTAGGTCCTTCATAAGGATAAGTCTCATTGTTGATTGTTTATACAGGTAGATGTTTTGTAAAAATTTTTAAAATTCTGCGTGTCAAACACTTGGAGGTCCTTGGGAAGACTGATGACCGCTTGTATTTCCATCGAAGTGAACCGTTGTGTTTACCTCCTTGCCCCTCGGTCCCCTATACCATCATGGTGAACCTGTAAAGGTTACCTATTCTCAATAGCTTGGCATTGGCGCAAGGATTCGGAGTAGGGGTACCGGCTTATGAGTACTGACTAGGTACTTCGCGGTACTTTTACGGTGGTACTTTTGCGGATCTTGACAATCAAACTCATGGGAATAAAATATATCTATGTTTGTTACAATTTTTCATGTATGTAGATACTTTCAGAGATATTTCTCTCTTTATTCATAAATAGAATTTGGAAGTTATAAACCTATACCTACCTATAGTTACCTATAGTTTATTCCAAATTTTTTATGGACAAATATAAATTTTTGTTAAATAAAAGCTTTTCAATAGAAGATTCAAAATTTTGATTCATATCTCAAGTTTGTGATTGAAAATGTTTGGCTGCGGCCTTCCTTTACAGAGGCAAATTCAAGCAATTTTTGCATTAGAAAATATTTACAATTATCAACAAAAATTAATTTAACTTTTTGATGAAATGATGTCATTTGTATTATTACTAAATGCTTATAAGTTTTAAAAATTTCAGCCTAAATTAGATTAAGAAGCAGAATTAAATTTTTTTCCCAATGCAATTTATTGTTAGATGTCATAAGTTGCCTCAAAATCATCTATAAAAAAAGGTAGAAAGTGTCGCGGGACACACGGTAGGAACTTTAGTTCCTTTTAAGCAAAAATTATGTAATACATTTGACGTTATAGATAAACAATTTGCATATGCCTCGGTAACCGAGTAGTAAGCAAACCAGACTCTCACGCGGTAGACCCGGGTTCGATTCCCCGTGAAGAAGTTTTTTTTATTGTTAATTTTATTTTTAAATAATTATTCTGCTTGATATTAATAACGACAACATGTAGACGTTTGAAATATTTAGCAGAATATTCATTATTATAGATAATGGTCCGGTACCCTTCATGAGGGAGTCCGACTGGCAACATCTACTTATAACAGCATCGTATATTTAAAAAGGTAAACCGTAGCATTATACAAATTGGACATTCAAGAACTGTACGTTTACCACAAAAAAATTAGTGGAAACATAAAATTGAATTGTTAAATTTTTAATTTGAAGTTATATTACAGTCTATAGAAATTTTTATTTTCTACACTTTTTCTTAAGTGAGTCGTAGAAAAAATATGATGTTTGACTCGTGTGGATTGTCCATATCTCACTTGAACGATTGAGCACTCCGCCTACGGCGTCGTGCTCAAACTTCGTCCTCGTGCGATATGGCCATCATATCCATACTATTTGCACAAACTACTATTTCTATCAAAATATGCCCTTTTACATTTAAAAACAACCTGCCAAATGTCAAATCAATTTTTCCATCCTTTTTTAAGTTATCGAATTAAAACATTCAAGTTTTCAAAATTTCAACACCCTGTATTTCGAAAAGTAAATGTGCTAGACCCCTTAATCCTCATATCATTTTGTCCAATTTTACGAGAGGAAACGTTGTAATTACCCCTAACGTTCGAGATGCTTATACCATTTTTTGCGCGATCATATTGAAATAAATTCCGAATAAAATAATTTAAATTTCTTCGAAATGAACAAAAAAGATCAATCGCGCAAAAAAATTATGGAAATAATAGTAAAAATTTATCCGAACAAATTCAAGTAGATCACCAGCACTGCGAATACCAGAATTGCATAGAATTTTAATATAGCACCGGAGTTCAGTGGTAGAATGCTCGCCTTCCACGCGGGCGGCCCGTGTTCGATTCCCAGCCGAAGCATATAAATCGCTGCTTCGTAAACGAGAGAGAGACTCAGGAGAGAGCACACGCACGCAAGCAAGGCACATAACGAAGCAACGTAACATAACGTAACGTAACGGTCAGATCTTTTGCATCGCGACCCCTGGTCGCTCAAACATAATCTGACGTAAAGAACTAAAGTTCCAATAATTTGTAGCTTAAATAAAAATCTGGAATATACTTTATTTCTTATAATTTATGTACACATTTTGTGTTTGTATGTTCTCACCATTTCACATAAAGCTAGGTGTGAATCACTAATGTAGGTACTTACATTTCCTTTTGTTATTTAATGTCGGTCTATTTCTGCGACTGAGGCTAAAACCGACGCGGGGAGCATTCTAGCCCTAACCGGAAATTTTGCCGAGCCCACCAGTGGTAGCTGGTGACTGTACGGCAGTGTTTCTCCAGTGGTCATCCATTCAAGTACTAACCGCGCTCGACACTGCTTTACTGTATTTATCGCATCAGAGGCGTTCCAAAATGATTTAATAGGGAATGATTTATTCAACATAAATGGATATAGATAGGTTTCAATGATTGGAAAGAGTAAGGCAAACAAAAATGTGATCCAGGAGTGATAAAAGCAACAAAGAAAGATAAATATCGCTGAAACGAATTGGAGAAGATATACATAATATAATTTCAAAAAGCAGATTTTTAATATCTCTTTGATCAAAGTGGAAAATTTAAATGCCAGTACCTAGGTACCTTCTAGTTCATTGTCTTTCCAACTCACCACGTATTCAATAAATCACTACATTCCCTATAGCTTTATAGTGAAAAAATCTATTCATCATCGTTAGCTTCATATTTCATTATTTCTTATTATTGTTAACAGTTATACCTATAACATCTTTTCAATTGACTATTGACAGGTAGATAAAAATTTGCATACTAAATATATTTTTCACTCTATAGCAAATATTAGTTTTGTTCTTTTATCATGCACATGTCATGTACATGTTAAATAATAGAAACTACAAAAGGCATTATACAGTCCTTCCTAGATAACCACTTGTTTCGTAACGTATTACAGGTGCTATCATAATGGTTTGGCACAGTGTTGCCTAAGCAAAGAGGGTGAGTATAATAAAAATTCGTGAATGCTGAATTCCGTAGATATTGTTATTTCACAAAGATGTTTTGTATGTGAAGTTAGGAGATGTAAACTACACGTTTTTCAAGACTATACTTAGGTATGGAAACTAATTTGAGACTTATTTTATTAAAATACGGGGGGCGACGAATTTCTGGTCGGCTCCTGATGGCACGCTGTGCCACTGCCTTTTTTGATTATGGAGACTTTTGCTTTTTTGGAAAATTAATTGAATTTAGGTAACCAATTGTATGATATATTACTCAGTGTTCCTTATCTTCATCTTCCTATCGTATTACTTTCATTTTTTTTTTACTCGTTTCACTTTTCACAACCTCTTCAATTTCTCGTTATAATGTATTTCAACAAGTACATAGAGTATTGGAATGCAGTAATCTCCTAACTAACAGGTCTTTATCGGATATTACAGACCTGTACTCATAATTGAGGAAATATTTTGCAATGATTTAATAGTAACTTTAGGTAGGTACTGTTTAGAAATAAATAATTTTTTGTAAGAAAATTTGAGGTGGATCACTTCGAATATAAAATTATGTATAGCTTCCTTAACCATTGTAAATAAATTTTCATTGTCGATTTAACAGGAATATTATCTATTGTTCTCCAGTTCGCAGATAGAAAAACAAAATCCTGGTTGGTTATTTTCAGAAACATAACAGTCTATTTTTATGTACCAGGGAGTAATAAAACCTAATTTCTAATGCAAAACTTAGTACGGCCATAGAATAATCTTAATATTTCCTAAAATTTTCATAAATGTACCTGAGCTAATACAAGTTTTCGGTCTTTTATTGGTCTTTTATAACCATAAGATATACAGAACAATAGACAAATGCTATAAGCCCTGTGTATTAAAGATAACATAGCCGTATCATGAGATTATTTTCAAATTTGCCAATAAAGATTTGAAATTTTATTTATTTTTATTCCAAGAATATCTTACAATAATCGAACTATAATTAGATAAATACCTTCACAATATGTTGGTTTTTCCATTTAGTAAGAAGGTCCAAGTTGTGTATTCTTAACAGTTTACTAAACCTCAATAGGTCCTTAAACAGTTAATGGAAAAGCATTAATATTTAATTGTTTTAAATCATTTATAAACAAACATTCATGTAAAAGTGTTGATGACACAGTGGAATTAGTTAGTAGTACGCTTGGTGTTGGGAAATCTACGATTTACAGGGTTATTAAAGAAGGGAAATTTGTCGAGTTTCAAACAGCACGTAAAGCTTCAAGAAAATCAAAATAGAGAATCTTTTTATAGGAAGACTTCAAAGGAAAATGCAGGCGCTCTTCTTTAGAAAATAATTTCCGGCAGTCAGTGCCGGATTAAGCAAACGCGGGGCCGAAGCAAATGAATAGATAATTTTAACAATTTTAACATTTCACACCAAAAAAAAAACGAGATTTCGAGAAAACCCGTTTTAAAGCATTGGAACCTTTATATTTTTGTTCGTTAGGGTGAGTAATATTCCAAATGATACACAAATGTAGCTTCCATGTTTATTATTAATGTTTATTCAGTAAATTAAATCAAAGAGAAAATAAATTCTTCAAAAAGGAGAAAAAGACATTATTACAGAAAAAAAAGTAAAAACGCGCTTTGTCATATGATTTATTACAAAACATTATGACTCTTAAACCAACTTTTTCATAAACAAAATATCTCATTTATCTAAAATTATTAATAGTAGCAATAATTTATTTTTGCGGTTGCCAGTGTCAGTTTCTTGAATATGGAATGCTGTCAAAGTATTGCTGAGCTTCGGGTCCGCAAATTTTTTTAAGATCTTGTAAATCTTTCCACTTTGCATGACTCAATGGTAATGGACCTGAATTTCAAATTCCCCATAGCAAACTGCTTAAAAATTTGTCATACACTAAACTCACCATCAAATAACAAATCGGGAAGATTAAATTCTCCAGCTTTAAGCAGTTTATTAGGTCGAAATGTTCTGTCTGTTATGGGGCTTGATTCCCACATCCCATTGTAGGTGTTTCTGAAGTAGATTAATTGGGGATGTTCTCTCACAATGTTCAGTTCTCTTATTGGTCTCGTTGAAAATGGACATTTTCTTCTATATCTGGGCTTCAAAAAGATCTTGTTTGGCTTCAACAACTTCAAACGGCATAGGCTTTGCTCTAGCAGACTTGAAGTGATCATACCAGTCCGTGAGTAATTCTGCACGTATTTTTTGGTTAATAAGACCAAAATCTTTGTCACATTCTATGTAACTATGGCCTTTTTACATCAAGCACCACGTGTTGAAATAAACAAACTAAGCTATAATTTACTTCGAAATTCAAATAAATAACTAAAACGCAAATGTTAGTTTGTTTGACTAAGCGCCTTCTTACCCAGCACCGCACTGACATGGCGCCTTTTTAGGCTGGTCGTCAATATTAAAAATTAAAATTACTCCCGACTGAGCGCATTTATAGCCTGAACGATAGGATAGGGTGAAACTTTCGAAATTTTTCTAATAGATGGCACTGATAACCCAATTTCCTTAAAAATTGACATAGCGCCTTCTTTGCCTGTGGTCTTCATATGATTCAAGAAGAAAAGAAAATGTGGAAGTGGAAGGACAATTTTACTGATGAAATGATCGAGCCACTCAATGTAAATATTGGTCGCGACAGTTCATCTTCTGGTTCTGATGTGGATTTGGTTTTTATAATAATAAATGGTATTTATGAACGTAACGTTGTTTAAAAGTCAAACTGTTATACATATCTATATAACCAGTATGATACAACGTTCTTAACATACCTTGTGGAAAAACATTTTAAAAATAATTGCACTTTTTTACCTTCAGCAGCTTGAAGTTATAAGCAGATTAATTAGGTGAAAATATAAGTATACACCCGATATATTTATTATATTCAAGTATACAAATGTTATTTCATACAAAAATACTCGAGGTTTAACTCATATGGATAACGAATGCTTTGTTATTTCAATACTCTCTCATCCATTAAAATAGACTATAATGTACTGTCATTATGACCTATATGGACTTATATTAGTTTTGCTTATAGCTTTAGTTCTGTAATAACCGGCTTTGAGAAGGGTGGTCGTATTTGTGGAAGTTTCGTGAAAATATCGGTATAAACAGAAATAAAATCGCATGTCGTTGAACAAACCTTCTTCTAGTCATTACTACTTGAAAGGCAATATAGAAAAATGCGCACTGATTACTGGAGTGGGAAAATCGACTATTTACAAAGTGATACGTGAACAATAACAAATCAGGTTTTAAGCGAATCTAATGAGAAACCAGGAGGAAAAGAAAGAAAACCAATGAATTTATAAACAACGCAATAGGAAGATACATCCATTCATTTTACTTAAATGAGGTGCCTACATCGAATAAAACATTAAATTTAATAACAACTGAAGCGCATTTGTCGCATACAAAACAACAAAACAACGTTGAGGCGCATTATGCATAAAATAAGAAGAGTATGTACCTAGCAGTTACTATTATAAATTGTGGAATATTATGTCAATTTTGAGTACAACGCTGCAATATCCGGTATACACCTGTTAGTTAGGGGATTATTGCATTCTATTACTCTAAGTACTTATTGAAATAAACTTCAGTGGTATTGTCTCGTCTTGTTAATGTTTCACTGGAATTCTTTGTTTACCTATTGCTTAAGTTTTGTATGCTATTACTTTATAGTCGGTTAGTTTGAGTTTGGGTCACGCAAGTTCCATACACTCTGAATGGCTATGGCATCGGTATTAAGTAGATTCAAGTCGTTTTTCGTTTCGCGCCTTTACATACGAGTTTCCACTCACATAATTTGACTAGTTAAATTAGTTTTCCAGACTAAAATTCATATCTGGCGAGAATGTTGATAATGACTATAAATATAACTCAAAGATGAAAGGTTTCATGTTTGTAAACTATACATTGTCTAAATTGCGATTTATTGAAGTGAAAACTTCTTCAATGGCGTTGTGTGATTTTTGGCAGGGGCAAAACTTATGAGCTGGTCATACGCACAATTTTATTTTCGAAGCAGGGTAATTTATTTCGTGCCTACGATTAAATTTTTTAAAAAGGGTTTCATTTATTAGCAAAAACTTTCATACCGCTGAGGGCGTTCGATAACATTTTCATGAGGGATCAATTTATCTGTAAAGATTCCTATTTCATGGACGTACGATAAAATTTAAAAAGGGATTTATTGGCAGAAATGTCCATCTACCCGGGGCGTGCGATAACATTTTCATGAGGTATCAATTTATTTGTAAAAATTTCTATATCATGGACGTACGATGAAATTTAAAAAGGGATTTATTTATTAGCAAAAACTTCCATCTACCGATGGCATGCGATAATATTTTCATGAGGAATCAATTTATTTGTAAAAATAAAAATTCTTATATCATGAACGTACGATAAAACTTATAAAGGGATTTATTTATTAGCAAAAATTTCCATCAATTTGCTCATAACACCTACTTATTGTGTGCGTACGTTGAAATTGCTTGAGGGGTTAATATTTTTGGAAAAGTTTCCTTCCACGGTAAAATGTTTATAGAGAATTAGTTTGTTCCCTATTTCATGAATATTTACAATGATGGCTGCCAGACTAGAGACGTTTTATGAAACAATGTTTAAGATCAACTTTGATAAATTTTACAATGACAAGATGGAATGAAATTTTGGAACATTTAATAAATTATTCATAAACCAAACAAATGATGAAACTTGGCAACAGAGCGTAAATACTAACGTTTCTTATTACATGATTCGCGGAACTTCCAGCTCAACATATTCAGAATGAAGTAGACTTGGTATTGCTCTTCGTCTGCGGTAAGAATGCCAAGATCACGGTCTATTCCGTACAGGGTTGCGTAATTTATATTTATGTTTAACATTCCGCTAACAAGCGTTCCTATTTATGTGGCAACTTTGCCGTAATATTGCAACATAATATTTTCGCATGGTGATGGTAACCGTACTTCTAAGCGAAATATTTCAAATGTGTGTTTACTTTTTATTCGCAGAGTTTGAACGAAGATTGCTTATAGCACGCTCACGCAAGCGATGTTCTGAATGAAATTAAAAACAAAAATTTTCTGAATTTTTAATTTAAGTAGGTAATAAGGTAATATGAACTGTTATGGTGTTTTTTTGGGTTACTGATGTGATCTACCATAGGTATCTCTTGAAGCGAATGTTCATTTTACCTTTTAGTCCTGGGAAGTGATTTCAATTTTTTTATGGAATATAAGAAGGGATTTCGGCCCGCATTGGTTGGTAGGGAGAGCCTTTGGTTAACTGATTGGTAGGTCCTACGTCACCAGTATGACGTACAATACCAATTACAGGCGAAATCGTTTGGTTCTAAGCAGGGCCGGAGCTTGAGTTGGAAAGGCCCCAAGGCAAAAGACAATTTGGGGCCCCATATTAAAATCAATTGTTATGATAATATCGTATAAATATTAAGTAAGAACGACAGTTTTCTATGTTAATGACGATATTATTTATTGTTCACAACTTGTAGAAACAGTTATTATAATCTGCAGGCAATATCCTACATGTAGAATGTTTGCAAATGCTCTTATGACATTTTGTTACAAACGCAGAAACTTATAACTAAAAACACTTTTTTCTAGATTTTCTAGAAGAAAATTTGTTTATTACCTTATTAAAGTCAATCTTGCGCGCTCTTTGATTTTCAATGGACTGTACCGCTAAATTACTAAGTCTATTTTGTCCCATTGAGGTACGCAAGTAGTTTTTGATTAACTTTAATTTAGAGAAAGTCCGTTCAGCTTTCGCAGTAGTGATAGGGACAGTTAGAAACATCAGAAGTGCTGTGCACACATCTGGATAACTGGACGACAATGACGCATTTTGAATTATCAAGAAACGGGCTAACTCTTTGACATCTTTCTTTGAATTGATTTCATTGGAAATCCGAACAGAAAGCAACTGAGAGGAGAAGGAAGGTGACACATCATTCGAAGAGGTTTCGGAAAACAAATCAGCTTCTTGCTCCAACTAGCTCTTGGTTGAATTTGTAAGATACTGAGGTTGCAGGATTTTATAAGTTTTCAGAACATTTTTCATTCCAACAAACCTAGATTCAAGTTGCGATAATATTGTATCTATCATCGGGTAGAAAACATTAACTCGAAGGCGTTGTTGAGGATCATTCAATCTCTCATCTTGCGACAACTCATCAAAGTGAGGCTTTACCTCACGTGATCTTTTATCTAGAAACTTTTTTTCAATTTTCCACTTACCGCAAATTTCTGACACATTCATCAGTAATGAATTGAAATTTTATCTCAAGCTCTGAATTCTCTGTAACGCATTTTGAAGCTGATCATGTGCAAAAAAAAATCGATTTCTTTTGACTGCAATAATTTTGACGGTAAGTTCATTATTTATAAAATTTCATCTTGAAGAACGAGGAGGAAGACAAAATCAATTAAATTTTTTTTGAATCACCAACCCCATGTTTCTTTCTTTTTAACATTAAGTCAAACTAGCAAACTCTGAGTCAACTATACATTTTTGGAAAGGAGAATGATTGCTCTTTCGAATGAGATTGAAAATCCATTGAAAATAATACATATTTTCCCCTTTGAATTTGACCAACATTAGTGAATCACCCTGTGTTGATGAGATGAAATGCCAGCCAAGCCTGAAAAAATCTCTTTGATGAACTAGTGAAACTAGTGAAAACCCCATCTTTTTGGAGCAATTAATAAGCTGGGCATTTATGTTTAAAATCAGTCACTCTTATTTGGGACACCCTGTATAATTCAAAATATCCAAGTTAGATTGCTAAAATATAGAATTAAAATCACCTAGGAATTCGAGAATGTGGAAAGGTGAAGGGAATACCAAAAGGGTAGGTATTGAAATTACTTGTTTGAATGAATCTAACTATTTCTAACGAATCCCACTTTATTGAAAAAATATTATATGAATATTACTTTCATATGAAGCGGGATCTTTTCGGCGATAAGATCTCGCTAGCTATCGAAAAGATCCCGCTAGCTATCTAAAATTTCCCTGTAGGTCCGTAACTATAGTAACGTGTGTTAAAATTGCGCATTTGTCATTGTGACATATGCCAAATTTTAAAATTCGTTGACATGTGATTTGGACAAGATCCCTTAAGTCCTATTCAAGAGGAAGTGACTGAAAGTAAACCCAAAAATACAATACCTACTTTTATTTCTTCTACTCGAGAAATATTCTACCGAATTACACTCGTGCATCAAAATAAACCTGATTATTTTTTTCACTTGTCAAAATCTGACATTTTGGTGGTTTTAACCAATAGCAATATGTACATTATTCTAGCCAATCATTCGGTATTATACTGATAATTCTACTTCCTCATCGATAAAACCTTGTTTACATCGAAACGTCAAAATTTTACTTTGAATTTGTCATTATTGACAACTAAAAGTGGTTCGAAATTTATTGAAAAATGAACACAAACTGGTTGAGTGCCATCACCCAAGAGAATATTGAACATTCAGGTAATACAAA
>CAJUYI010001372.1:0-56552 GCA_910591695.1 Galerucella pusilla
CATCGTTTATGTTTGCTGTGGAATTAGTTAGCGCTTGAATGGAAGTTGTCAAAGGATTGAAGTATAAAACAACTTTGGATAGCTTTGATCTTGGGGTATTGCGGCAATATACCAGCCGACAGAATATCAAAACCGACGTTTCGGCATGAAAAACTGTTAGCAAAATGGACAGGCGGTGGAACGAATTTCACAGATTGGAAAATTAATTGTAATTAATTGATATTTTACGACTAGCTTGATATAAAATCAAGATTTGATGTCTCCATTATTCTGTTCGTTCGTTTGCATGGAAATTATTTACTTTGAAAGGTGGAAATATGAAAAGCTTGGGTATTTTTCATATTATATAAAGTTATTTATTTTATATAATCGGCAGTTATACTCACCTTTTGGCAACTCACCATTTTTTTATTAAGAAAAGTTACAGTTACAGTTACATTTGAGTCAACTTGCTTATTTTTATACTTTTAATTTTCTTCAACATTTCTTTGGTCACTCCTATTGGACGATCACAATTTCTATGTTGGACATAACTGAACGTCGTTGCTGAAAACCCTCGCTCTACGCCTCTGTTTTTTTATATTCTCAAAAGTTGCGGAAATATTGGAAATGGTTGAAAATAATACTTATAGACTGTGATATTCATAAGATGCGACATAGGGATTCCTCTACAAAGCTGTCACACGCGGGCTAACTTTTTTACCAAATAGCGTTCATAAAAAATAATAACAGATATGGAAAGGTCGTTGAAAAACAAGTTGAAATGCACTTTCAATTTTCCTAAGTTTGTTCTGGTTCAATGAAAAAATGGATAGCTATGTTGAAAAAAGTCTAACTCCATTTTCATACCACTTTCGGATGATATTCATCGATTAGGTGATGGCTACCATGGTAGTGCACGGTATTATTCCAAAGTTGAACCTGAAGTATGGCGGTTCGCTTCGCCGCTAAGATGACATTTTTTTCTTTTTGTTTTTAGTTCTTTTTTCACAATTTTTGTCCAAAAAACATTTAATTTGAAGTAAAGCAAAGTTATTTGTTTCAAAAATTGTGAAAAAAATAGCGTCCAAGCGACCCGCCATACTTCAGGTTTAACTTTTAAATAAAACCATGTTAGCTATTACCTGATCGATTAGGAACATCCGAAAGTGGTATGAAAATAGAGTTCGACTTTTTTAAATATAAATATCCATTTTTTCATTAAACCAGAACGACTTTAAGAAAATTGAAAGTGGAATCCCTATGTCGTATCTTATAAATAACACAGTGTATATGTTAGATTCATGGAAAGCTAAATTCAACAACTTTTTGAATAAAATTCACAATCCAATACCATACAATAACGTCTCCAAGAGTTGTTCTTATTAAACATAGAATAATATATTGCACTAATGGTTCCATTCTCTATATATTTAAAAAAGCTTGAAATTCTTATTATTCCATGAGAAAAACAGCTAGTTTTCCGTCGAGAAATCCTAATGGTCGTCCAAAGTAAACTTGGCACAGAATGAAAAGTCAACATAGTCAAGAAATAGAACGTCATCATTAAATCACGTCTTTCAAACTTACTTTCTTACTTTCTATACTTAATTTTAAGTATACCGACCGTAAAAGAAAACTGACCACCTAAAATGTCTGTAGTACTCTATACTTTGGCTGAAATTTAAGGAGTTGTGGAATTTGAAAATATAAAGGGTGCACGAAAAAGTTGTTTTTGCACGAAATTTGAAACATCCTATAGGATGCAGTAGCTGTAATTGGGCGGAGTAGAATTCGATGAGACCTCTGGCGGAAAAAGTTGTAACTAACGCAACGAGTAAAATAATTCGCTTTGCATTGCTTTTGTATTACATTCAAGTCAACGTAATTACCGTAAATTCGTACTTTATTTGTTTAATTTTGTTCCAGTGACAAGTTCAAAACTGTGTTTTTCTATTTAACTCAACTGTCATCATTTCTGAGGTAATATTCTTATATAATCAGAGATATTATGGAAGAGGTTATGTTATTCTATTTTTTGTTTTCATTGCAGATTAAAGAGAAAATAAGTCGGTATTAAAATATTACTCAATACAAACCTACCATCCCTGCAACTTTTGTAGATATAATTATATCAAAAATTAAATTAAAAATACGAAATCAGACCTAAAACTAAACAGTTGATTGAACGCTTGTTGTACTTTTCACCCAATACAAACCTACCTATTACTCCAAAAATAAAAATATTAGGAATCAAAATTTAGTTTAACAACACAAAATACTTAAGCACAATCATAGAAAAAGCAGAAGTTTTACAAAACACACACTAATAATATCTAAAACAGCATAATAAAATTTGTTTTACTCGTTGCTGAGATGACGTTGACATTTCAGAGCGCCATCTATCGAATTCTACTTTTCCCAATACGAAGTGTCAGCTGCAAAAACTTTCTTTCTCCTTAGCGTAAACGTACACAAATCGCTATCAATCCATTCCAGAGTAGGAGTAGGAAAAATTACGAGCTGAATCAAATTCTCCCAGCAAGTGAGTATTAAATTTATAGTCATACTAGCTGACCCGGCCACGCGTTGCTGTGGCTAACGTTTTTGTCATATTACATTATTGTAAACTATAAGGGGAACGGTAGGAGAACATTAGACATGGGCACCACCATGCTCTTCTACATAGATGCCATTTGTAGAAAAATGTGGTATAAAAATTTACTGGTTTGGGATTTGAAGGGAAAGGACTTTCAACACAATTGATCAAAATTCTCGTACAGTTGATGTAAAGCAAAACTCAATACAAAATTGAATATAAAATTTATTATTATTATTCAAGTTTGTAACAAATGAGTATATTACAAAGTTTTTATCAAATAACATGTGACAGTTGAACTTATAAATGAGGGGGGTAGGTAGGGCGGATAGTTTAAAATCTTCTTACAATAATATTTATCATTTTGAATTATAAATACTTTCAATTTCAACTAATCGGTGCACAATATTTTTGGTTAACCTGTCTTTCGCTAACACAAATAGGTTCGAGGGTTTTAACACGTGAACATGCAACATATAGCTGCCATGAGAAAAACATGGATTTTTCAAAGGACATCGTTTGGCCTTGAGACTTATTTATAGACATGGCAAAAGCTAAACGTATTGGAAACTGTAACCTTCTGAAGGGTATGGTAGAATCTGACGGTATCATTGGAATACGTAGCAACAGGACCACTTTTCCTTTAAACTTTAAATTGAAATGATTGCTTCAAAAATGGTGATCTTGATGTCCAAACGTGTACCGTTGCATAATTGAGGTGGATTCAAATCTCGTAGGAGAATAATAGGTGAACCAATCATGGCGCAACCTAGCGCAAACATAGCTCTGTCTAACTTACTCAATCTAGTGAACAGATGTCGCTATCTGTTAGAATTGTTGGAGCTAACAGATGGAGACAAATAATTTGCAATAAAATAATATTGCGATCATAAATTGAGAGTAAGCTAACTTATCTTCCAAGTTGGATCAAACTGCACACGGTGTACAAATTTTGATTAAGATGGTTAAGTAGTTTAGGAGTCCATCGCGGACAAACACGTGTCACATAATTTATATATATTAAGATTAATTAAGTTAACCCCACTTTTACAATTATGTTATGGCCAATAACTGTTCTGGTTGAGTGAAGTCGCCTAGTGATGCTTTCAAAAACATTTCGCTCCAGCCTATCAATGCTCAGTTTATAGCCGGATATCTGGATTGTAGCCCTTTTTTTAATACCGATCCAATCTTGTATCAGTCTACGCTGACTTCGTAAAAATACAACTTTACAACCTTTCACATTGTGAGCCGTATACTTTTTACGGGTTCGTTGATACTATTTACATTTTCAGAAGAGGACGAATTATGGATGGTGTATTGCATCATAAAATATTTTACGAATAAATTAGGTCGTGGAAAAATCAATTTCTTTTTTGAAGTTTTTGATGAGCACTTTTTTTGGATTAAAAAAATAGATGGCTTCACTTGGTACAGGGGCGCTGGAGAGGAAAAACGTAGCAAGATAAGGGAAACTAAATCGAGGTTGATGCAAATTTCCAGAGGTAGGGCTGGAATTACACTTGAGAAGGACGTAGAGGCCTCTGAAGTGCTTTTAATTTAAAATTATGGGATGCAATGTCGAGTGTAGTGGCAACAATTCGCTAAAAAATTCAAAAATATTCAATTAAGTATAACGGAAAATGTTCAACAGTATCGTAACAATGATTTTTTTACATTTACGACGATTTAAGTGCGAAAAAATGGTTGCTTTTCTTTTAAAAATATTACACATTAGTTTTTCTCCCCGTACAATCAGTTATTATCATGTTCTCTATATTTTCCTACTTACTTAATTGAAAGCTTTGTTGCTTAGTGCTGAACAAAATTTAATCATTTTAGGATACTTTTGAAGTATAATTGGACATATATTTCATGATGTCACACTTGTTCAATCAGCACGAACGAACAAACACCAGTAACCGGGGAACGTACACAAAACTCCATACAATTAGTTCATAGCGACTAAAATGCAATTTGACCGCTTTCACTCACAGATTGTACATAATGCTTTGTCACTGAGCCATTTAATTAAATCAAAACGACGTTAATCTGTTTCGAGCCAACGTTGAATATTAATTTTAATTGAATCGTTCGAAATCGGATACAACAGCTTTTGTTTGAGAGTTCATAGCATTCACTTGAGTACTTTGTTCTATTTTATGTACAAAAATCCACAGGAAAAATTTACAAATATATTTCAATTCAAGCACTAGCACATGAAAGTTCTTGATTCGAGCGACAAACTTGAAAATAATGACCTTTTTTCGGGCCGAGACGGGAAACTCATGTTCTAATGGGTTCTAATGGGTCCTTAACCAGTGCCCAGACAGTATTGGGTTGCTCCCCATGGGAATGCCTACCAACCAAACCCACCTCAAACTCGCCGTTACTCCCGCTTGGATATACTACCCTAGCATACACTCTCCGTCATCATTTTCTCCCTTCTATCGTTCCTACCTCTCACATATCATGTCGAGTTTCCCTAATCATGCTCTTTACTACGCCACTCTCTACCCATGCCCTGTGAGCACCTGCGTCAAGTAGTTCACCTCCCCGAATTTCCGGTCCACCCGATTTCTCCTGCTCCCAATCGCTCCTTTTGGCGCACCCTTATACTCATCCCACCTTCTCTCCATTTCCTTATCCATCCATTCCTGTACTTCATCTCTGGTCGCACCCCTCCAGCGTTTCTGTCTGGCTCTAGCCATCAAGTCCAAGGGATAGGACCGTGACACCACTGTTGCTGCCAGTCCACCCACGCTCCTGTACGCCTGCACCACCCTCAGGAGTATTCCTCTCTGCACCCGCAGGAGTGGTCCAACCATCGCATTCACCCCTGCTTGCTCACCCCAAACTTCCGCGCCATACAGCATACTCTGCTCTACCATCCTACCAATTACCCTCCTTTTCCACTCTCCCGGTACTTTCACATTAATCTCATTAATCTCCCCAGCCATGCTGCCCTCACTTTTGCCTTCTGTGCAGCCTTCAACATATGGGTTTTGAAGGATAATCGATACTGACCTAGATTCCCCAAACAAATTCTCTCATCTAGCTGCTCATTATTGAATATTGTTTATTTTTATTCTATAATTAAAACCTTCACAGCCTACAGTCTTATTATGGATTTCTGGAGACATTGATAGTACTTACCGAAGATTGATTATATTAGATATAGATGTTAATTCTGGTTAACACCTGTTGAAAATCTTAGTGCCTACTCTTGAGTATCTAATAAATAGTCTAATCTTCATCATTGGATATATGAAAAAATATTACGTGAAGACATTCCAGACTTAGTTATTCTGGAGTTTTTTGTACCTTAATGAAGTTTTAATAGTAATTCAGATGATTAATCCCACATTATACGGAAAAACTGCAACTAAAACATTCATGAACTTGTGAATAATTCCCATGTTGAAATGAGCAGTCAGATGAAAAATACTTATTTTTGTTTACGTTATTTGTACACAACATTCTAGTTAGTAGAGTAAAACGATGATAATTGGACTACCACTCCCTTGGACACGCTACTGGGATAAAATATATAGTTAGCGTGACTTTAATCACACTTTCAAGTTCCAAAATATATGGTGTATCCGATGATTATAATGGCTCTTTGGTGAATTTGGTGTACATGTTGTTATAATGTATGTCCTAAAAGTAGTGGCACAAAATATTTATAGAATTTTTAAATGGAGAAATTTATACTTCGCTGAAAAGTTCGTTATACCCTGTTGTTGAAAATTGCACAAAAGACAAGGATTTTATCCGCAAATTTTGCTTTATATATGTTTCTATGACTGTCTAATATTGTCAGGGCATTACTATACGTTGCCCTTATACAGGGTGTTTTCAAATGACACTCACAACGTTTGCATGTAGATTCCTCTCGTGAAATTGGACAAAATTATATAGGGAAGGAAAGTGGTCCAGCATATTCACTTTTCGAAATAAAGGGTATTAAAGTTTTGAAAAATTAAATGTTTTAATTCGATGACTTTAGAATGGATAGATAAATTAATTTGGCATTTGGCAGGTTGTTTTTAAATGTAAAAGGGCATATTTTGATGGGAAAATATTTCTCAATTTTTGATCCAGTGGTGTACATTGGGAAGAATATATTGCCTTTCCCCTCCCATTTTTACGCCACTGATTTTTGAAGCAATTTTTCTTCAATTTTGTATTCCTGGATGGTTTTCACGTGAAAAACGAATAACCTTTAGATATCAAGATATTCAATGATTTCATGAAGTCTGCAAGATCACTTTCTAATAATTAATTTAAAAAAAATGTTTCTTGTATTTTTTTCAATAACTACCAAGTACTTATGGTTGGAATATGTAGCAGAAACTAATTTATGAAACAGCAATGCATCTGAAACATTCGGAGAAGATTGTTGAAAATATTTGTCCAAGCTTGTGATTTTATCAACAAAAAAATAGAGAGAATCCATGCAGCACAGCAATTATTATTCCCGGCAATCGCCAGTCTTTCCAAGGTATGCAAATTATGTATAAATGTGAATGTACAAAAGTGAATGTACAAAATTCTGATAATCTCTTGTAATTTGTTGGCTGCTTAATTCTTTTATCAATAAAATCACCTGTTTGGACAAATATTTTCAACAATCTTTCTCGAATGTTTCAGATGCATTGCTGTTTCATAAATTAGTTCCTGTTACATATTCCAACCATAAGTACTTGGTAGTTATTGGAAAAAATTCAAAAAAATCTTTTTTTTCAAATTAATTATCAAAAAGTGATCTTACAGACTTAAAGAAATCATTAAATATCTTGAAAACTACAAATTTTTTTATATGTTAAGGTTTTTCGTTTTTCACGTGGAAACCATTGAGCAATACAAAATTGAAGAAAAATTGCTTCAAAAGTCAGTGGCGTAAAAAATGGAAGGGGACAGGAAACATATTCATCCAAATGTACAACATTGGATCAAAAATTGAGAAATATTTTCCCATCAAAACATGCCCTTTCACATTTAAAAACAACCTGCCAAATGTGAAATTAATTTATTGATCCATTTTAAAGTTATCGAATGAAAACATTTAATTTTTCAAAACTTTACACCCTGTATTCCGAAAAGTAAATGTGCTGCACCCCTCAATCATTATATCATTCAGTCCAATTTTACGAGAGGAATCTAAATGCAAACGTTGTAGGTGTCATTTGAAAACACCCTGTATATCCATCGCTTCCCTTTATTTCCCAACGATATCTGATCAAACGATTTCCTCTCTTTTTTCCCACCCAAGTAACTTGTAGCTACATGCTTTTATTTCTAATTTATTCAAAATCTCAAAGGGAAAACTTCAAAATTGGAAATGAGAGTAGTTGATATTACTTTGTTCATGTTAAAATTAAAACCAACTAATTTTGTGCCAAAACTTTCCAAGACATCTACGTCATATTAGAATATGGTTATTATTTATCAGGCTCCTGAAATATCTAAATTTTGTTACAATTCAATATTCATAACATTTTCAATTTATGCCAATTCCATCCGAATACAAATTCCATAAGCCATCAAATCCGTCCACTTTATCCATGAAAGCCATTTCCTTTTCATATTTTGCAAAATCGTATGAAATATTAAAATCGACTGAAAATGGCACTATCAATATTTCTTCCTTCAACTTTTTTATTGTATCAATGTATAAGTGAACTTAATTCCCTCACTTACTAGTTTAAAAGTTAACCAAAGAATGAAATATGGATAAAATAATTCTTCCTACAAAAATATACTGCATTATTAAAAATATGGATCTGTTCCTGAATAAAATAGCTGTATTATGATTTCATTTAAATATTTTATGGCAGCCGAGAGCAACTACTCTTAAAAGTCTAGCGACTATTGCCCTTAGGAGGTATAAAAAGTTGTTCAGAATTGCGGCTGTTAAATGCGAAAGGGATCTAAAGAGAATTGAAATATGGTCAGAGACTATGTGAAAAGAATTAATAATTGTATGCTCTTAAATGAAATGAAAATAACAAGCACAACTTATAGACAAACATTTTTATATATTCATATCTACATATTCTTATGATTTGTGCGTAGAATACTTCGCTTGGATCTAAATTATGTAAGGTCCAGTAAAAGCTCCTATTGCCTTGATAAAGATTTTTTTTCTCCTACCAATGAATACTAGAAGTAAGCAAAGGATTGTGTACCATTTAAAACAGACATAAAAATTGAGTTTCCATTATTGTGACACCTTCTCCCGACTCTACAGCTTATCTACCGCAGCGTACCAACTGTCCTTCGGAAACCTCCTATGCAAACGACAATTTATTAATCAAATATCAAGCTCATCACAATGCCCCTCGGCCATTTTAAATGACATGCTATCGCAGTTACAAATTGTATTAGCTCACCAATATTCGCCTTAGAATTAAGCGATCGGTCGAACTGACAACCCTTCAATTAAACACTAATTATCAAGACATTATTCCGGTGCCGTCTCCTCTCACTTCATATCTACTTCTTTGACCTCACCACACATTTTCCCGACCGCTCCACCGCCAATTCTACAACGGACGCCCGCGGCGATCGCGTGATCCATGAAATATGAACCTTTAACACGTTTGCGGACGGAATTGATTCATGAAGTTATGTTGACGTAGTAAATTTAGAGATACGAATATAATCTACATCTCGAATGAAGAAAAAAGTAAGAGAAATGGTGAAAACGTTTGCGGAAATATGCCAACGAACTGGAAAAACTCTGTTCGTTGGCATATATTGGTTTCGGTGATTTTGTCGGTAGCTTGAATTAGATTTGACGAGGTGGCTAGTTTGCCTAATCCACTGCGACCTTTTCAGATTTATTGTGGCTCCCTAAATCTGGATTACATTTTTGAGGACGACTATTTTTCAGTAGCCAATCAGCCCAGAGACTAAATCTTCCCCAGATGATTCTCTCCATATAACAGAATGCATTGGCCTCTATGAGTAAACCTTTTTTCCAGTATTTCCTATGCTGATAATATTTTAGAATGACCTGCTAAAGTACCATTGACTATAAAAATTATTTTTCCCAAGAAAATACTCCTGGTTTCTTATAATACAACTTTGCTGTATATAGTTCAAGTCCTCCTTCGAGTTATTCCATTATTATTACCCCTTTGCAATCTCTTATCGAACAAGGACGCTACGCGTGCTTTTCCAAGCTCCTTGAGCTTGCAATGGAAGACCAAATACACAAAAATTGTTTGGATCATGTAGAATAACGCTCTCTATACTTCAATCCATATGGGTTAGGTTACATATTTCCATAATTTTCCCTTTTTTCCGAAGCCTTCCACAGTTAAAGTAGTCGCGGTAACACTAGCGTGAAAATCACCAGGAGCTAGCGTTATTGAGCACAGTAAAATGTCTCAAGGTCATTTACCATACAGATTATTAAAGTCGCAGTAAGAAATATTGTTCCATGTATAATCGATAGAAGCAAACAAAGGCCCTGGGAAATATACTAACTAAAGAAAGGTTATAGCAACTAGTCAATCAGGAGTCAATTGTCTCTATCAAGACGTAGGCACTACACTGGAACTATCGAAAGCCCCACATACAGAAGCTAGAAAAAAATTGTATGCGATTCCCAATCTTGCGTATTGAATCTGAGATTCAGCATCTTCTTCATATAGTATGGAATAGTTGTTTCCCTTTTAAGTCTTTCAATTTGTTCGTTATTTTATTCATATATTGTAATTTAATCTAACTGTAGTCTCCAGTTTATTCCAATGATGATAAGAGAAACAGAAAATGGGCTGGAATGTTACGGAGAGTTCTGATCCAAACCTTAAAAATGAAACCGTGCTGTTACATTTGGAACAGGTCGGTGTGGTTCGCCATTAAGAATTTTAATACGTGATTCTCATCTCGACGACGTCCAATTTTTCTTCGGAGGTTTTTCATTAAAGGAGAACTTTTCAGAATACCTTATATATAATTTAGTTACTCGAGACTTGGAAAATGATTTATTTCGATGCAAAAATATATATAAAACAAAGAAAATATTGCCTCAAGCAGAAATATTAGATATTCATTTGCATTGCCCTGCACAGATTGAACAAATAGACAGATTTTGATAGATGACAGCGGAGGTATGATTTGGAAAAGTGGAAAGTACTAGCCAAGGTATCAGAGAAAAGTAGTTTGTACAACTAGTGGGAAAAGTGATTTGCGTACAAGTTGTACACAATATTTTTTCAATAACCACATTTACTAATGAAAGAAATACAGTAATTTATATAGTTATATTAGGTATTTAAACTTTGAACCGAACAAACTTACTATATTAAAATAAATAGAAAACTCAGTTGAATGTATAATTAATGGTACAATTTGAATAATTTTGTATTGAAACCTCAGGTAACAAATATTCGGTTGCAGATCGAGCCTTTTCGATAATATCTGGAGGACTTCTTTCATTGTCCGAATTGGACAACTCAAAAGATAAATTATTTTGATCTTGGTCCATAATTTCTAAGATAATGCTCAAAAGGTGGATGCTTTTATAATTGATTAGTAAAAATAAATAATTAGATAAATAGTTTAATTATTTTTGGTTTAAATTTAGAAATTGTACACCAATAAGATATTCACTATTAGGATGAATTGTCAAAAATGTTGACAGGTCATAGGTAAGGAAAAATGCCGTAGCGTGTACTTTTCGCATTACTTTTCTAACAGTTATCAAAAGAATTGAGTAAAGGCCTGCTTTACGTTTAAAATTTGTGTGGATAAGCGTGTTTTGCATAGTGGTTGTAGGAAAAAAAATTAATAACGAATGTAATAAAATTTAACGTAAATCTTTTTGTAGAACATTCCATATAACTGCATACATCAGACAAGATAAACGAATTTTCTTACAGGCAGAGTTCAAAAATAACCCACATGAACATCCAACTTCACAGCCACATCTCTGACTATTTACCCTTTAACAAATTCTGGAACCACAGTAATTTCGCTTATCCATAAAACATTGTTGATGACATTCCGCCGCCCGAGGTATACGGCACTTTTAAGAATTTAGAATCTTCGTCTGCGCGAGATAGTCTCCGCCTGCACTTTGTTTGCATTAAACATAAAAATTTAGCTTCGGGTATATTAATCCATATGTATGAGATGCAGTTACTTTTTCAAAGATACATTTATGACTTTTGTTTATTATCTTCAAACACGTTTTTTAACATGCCAAAACCCCACCTAAATTCCCCAAACGATACTATTGAAGTGATTTGATTATGTTATTATTTTTTCACATAAATGTTCAAGTAAATTGGGCAAGAAATTGAGCTATTCTGCTGTTAGTCGGAAAATTAAGTTGATAAACGTTACATATGAAAAACTGATAGAGAATTGTATTCGTTTCAATCGTAATTGTTTTGACACTTCAATAAAAAAAATGCAATAAAAAAACCGACGCATTCGAGTTGAACATGAAATTATTAAACTTAATTAAAACATCAAAAGTTCCATGTACCTGTATGAAATGCGCTGCGTCACTGTACAGCGATTTTTTCTTTAATTATGTAAATGAAAAACGAGATTTGTTTTGTCATGCTCATTTAATTGTCATGCCAACATTCAGCAAAGTTTAATATTGTTGTGTCGCTACCATTCAATGAAATTATTTCCACTAACATAAGGTCAGTGGAAAATAGCGACAATATAATTATTATCACATATTTTCACAAACCCTTCATTCGTTTTATTCGTAGCGTGTCAACGGACCGTTCCTATGGCTACGCTATTAATTTTATAATGACGATGGCATATTTAAAATTCAATTACTCCTCTTGAGAGAATAATGTTTAGTTGAATTTTAACTTGTCAAGGAGCTTTTTTGTAACCAAATCAATCGAAAAATATGATTCTTACCTATTTGGCCAAACTGAGCTTGCCCCAAAAGATATTTGGAGGAATTCAATCAAAAAAAGTTTGTTTGGGTCCTCTTGAAGCTCATCCTGAAAGCTTTTTGGATAAAACTCGATCAAAAAATCTTTTTTAGTCCTCTTTAGGCACGTCCTAGAGTTTATAATGACACCAGTCAACAAAATAATGCACTGTCAGCTTTTAATTTGGCCTAGAAGCTTTTTTGAAAGCGTTCATTCAAAACAGTTTGTTCCGGTCCTCTTTAAGCGCTTCCTGAAAGCTCTTTTGATACAATTCAAGCGAAGAAGCTTTTTTAATCCTCTTTAAGCTCGATCTGGAATGTCTTATGAAACAATTCAACCAAATAAAGCTCAGTCAACTTCTAGCGTGGCCTGGAAGCTTTTTTGATGCAATTCGATCAAAAAAGCTTCTTTAGTCCTCTTTAGGCTCGTCCTAGAGTTTATAATGACACCAGTAAACAAAATAACACCCTATCAACATTTAACTTGGCCTAGGAGCTTTTTTCAAAGCGTTCAATCAAAAAAGTTTGTCCCGGTCCTCTTTAAGCTCGCTCTCGAAGCTTTTTTGATACAATTCGACCAAAAGATGCTTTTTTATTCCACTTCATACTCGTCTTGAAATTTCTAATAAAACAATTTAATAATATAATGCTTCGTGAACTTTTATATTCGCTTAGAAGCTTTTTTGAGACCACTCTATCAGAAAACATTTGTGTAGGCTTTTTTAAGCTCGTCCCAAAAGCTTTTTTGATACAATTCGACCAAAAAATGCTTTTTCAGTCTCCTTTACACTAGTCCTGGAATTTCTAATAAAACAATTCAACCAAATAAACTTCAGTCAACTTTCAGTTTGGCCTGGAAGCTTTTTTTGATACAATTCGACCAAAAAATGCTTCTCTATCCCATTTTATACTTGTCCTAGAATTTTTAATGAAACGATTCAATCAAATAACGCTTAGTCAACTTTTAGATTAGCTTGGAAGCTTTTTTGAGAGCACTTTATCAGAAAACATTTGTTTAGGTTCTCTTTAAGCTCGTTCTAAGAGCTTCTCTGATACAATTCGACCAAAAAAAGCTTTTTTAGTTCACTTTAGATTCTTCTCGGAATTAAACAATTCAACCAAATAATGCTCAGTCAACTTTCAGATTAGCTAGGAAGCTTTTTTGAAAGCGCTTTATTGAAAAACATTTGTTTAGGTCCTCTTTAAGCTTGTCCTTAAGGCTTTTTTGATACAATTGGACCAAAACAAGATTTTTAATGCTTTTCCAACTCGGACTGAACTATTTCAAGGAAAATAGAGCGAACACATCTCCTGATCACTTTTCGGAAAAATCTAATCTAAGTAAATCTCAGTCAAAGTGTTTTGGATACAATATAAAAGCACATATAAATTAACCCTGTTAATTCCTAAGAAAAATCCTCTATACACCCTCCCCTTAAAAGTTGTTACACTTCTGTAAAATACGACAATAATCCCATAACAGCTTGATTCGTGATCAAGGATCTAAAATTTCATCTCCGCTTAGCATCAGCTGTGAAGGATATTCTATATTAATCAGGATAAGTGCAGTGTTACGTGCTATAATCATTGTCGGAAAATTCCAAGTATTTTGTTTCCAGAGAGTTTTACATGTATATAAGCATTTTTAGATGAATGTAATATGTCAGATGTTCATAATTCACTGAACTTATTTTGCAAACCTTGTATATTAACGGCACTGTTGATTACTTTGATATTGAGTGTAGTTATTGGACTACCCACCCTAGGTTATTAATTACCAGCCAACCAGCATCTATATTATTGTTCGAAATTATTAATCAAACTATCTAATTTCCAGAAACAGGAAGCCAGGTGTATTTTGTATCCTACCAATTGAAATCGAGACCTTCTTGATATTTGCATAAGTAACAAGCACTCAATTTGGGAGTCTATTTACAAATTTGGATCGTATTCCAATTACATAAAATGATACTAAGGAAATCTGTTCAAGAACGAGTGAAAGATGCAGAAAAAGCATTAAGTTGTTGTTATCTTGAATTGATTCGGAACATATAAAGAATCTTGTAGATTATACCGTTGAATTCAATTCAATGTCTGTAGGGGCATATAGCCTGAAAGATTAGACCATTGGAAATATCTAGTAGGGTTAAAAAATGCACTATGAAGGCACTACAGAATCCCAGAGTACAATACATAAAGCTCTTAGTGGAAAAACGGTGGATAGATTCCGAAATAAGTTGATTTCTCTTGTATTTGTTTCAAACTTGTATTCTTAGGCATTAATTAGCTTAGCTTTATTAATTTTTCTATTAACAGTTCGATCATTTCATAAATTACGTTCACTTCAATAGAAATGTATTTAAGGTAATTCATTGAAATAAGTAGTTTTTTGTTGAACGATGAAACGCAAATAGAAATTTGAAATATATTTAGTACAAATAAAATATAGTAGAGCTTAGTGGTAAAATCAATAGAACAGTGAAACCATAAACACGGCTGGTAGTTTCAATCAAATTAACCTTACATATTGATGACCACATTTGCAGAGCATCTAGGCTATATATACAGTGCTATTCAAAAGTCCCCTCCCCCCCTCGTATCTTTTGAACGGCTACACTTACATTAATAAAATTTGGAGGGTAAAAATAAAGTGTTGTGAACTTCTTTACAAATGATAACAGGTGACGTTATAGTAATAGATGACGTCACAGTGCCACTCTGGCAAATAATTTTAAATAGGACCTTATGGCGAGTGATATCTCGTTTGGGTCTAAACTAATTTTGACGAATAAATTAAATAAATACCAAAATTATTGGAATTATTTTTTCAAATTTAATTAATCGAGTATCAACAATGGATTTTTATAGCAAGTGTTCGAAATGTACTCCGTCTACTTCCTGGCAGTAATATATCCTATTAGTAAACTCTTGTCGTACTTGTTCGAATGTGTCAGCTGAAATTGCATTGCATTCTTCAATAATTTTTTCTTTCAAAACGCCAATGCTATCTGGTGCCGTAGTATAAACCTTGGGTTTCAAGTACCCCCATAGAAAAAAATCTAATGGTGTCAGATCTGGTGACCGAGGTGGCCATTCTATAGGACCTCGCCGGCCGATCCATCTACCCCGATATTCTTCATCCAGGTAACGTCTTACTGCACCATAATAATGTGCAGGAGCACCATCTTGATGAAATGTTATTTCCAGATGGCCGAATTCATCTGGATTATCTTCGAGAATTTCAAAAATTAACGGCTCAATTGCATTTTGTAACATCTCCAGATACACTTCACCGCTTAAATTTGAATTTAGGAAGACAGGACCAACTATGTGGTTTCCCAAAATACCTGCTCAAACATTGACTTTTTCTGGAAATTGTTCACGAAAGGTGTGAGGATTTGTGTCACTCCAATACCTTACATTTTGTGTATTCACATTTCCATTGAGGCAAAAAGTACTTTCGTCACTAAAACAAATTGTTTTTGTGTAATGTGGGTTTGACTAATTTTATTTGTCATACATTCACAGAATACGAGTCTTCTGTTGGTGTCGTCATCCGAATGGTGGTGCACCATTTTTAACTTGTATGGATGAAGTTTATTTTCAGCCAACACTCTCTGTACTGTACTTTTACTTACTTCACAGATAGACGCAACTTTAGTTGAAGAGAAAGTAGGGTTTACTACCATTTCAGCAACTATATCAATTTTTTTATCATCACTAAATGTTGGTCGACCAGATCGTTTGGCATCTTGAGCACTACCTGTTGCTTCAAACTTGTCAAGACGCTCCCTCAAATAAGTTCTCGAGATAGCGCGATCTTTGTATCTCTCATTAAATAAACGTTCCGCTTCATGGAGGTTCTTTCTAGATTCACCAATTATTAAGATAGCTGCTACTTTGTCGGCTTGAGTACGAACCATTTTGCCTATGCTGCAAACTCTTAAACGTCTCGTTAAACAATAATAAAATTAAATATTTGAGCTATTTAGAAAAACTTTGCAAAGCAACAAATACTATTAAATTTAAAACGTCTTTTTTTTTGTCAACTAACCAGTGGCGGACTGAAAAATGTTCAATATTGAAATGTGGAATAATAATTTTGGTATTTATTTAATTTATCCGTCAAAATTAGTTCAAACCCAAAGAAGATATCACTTGCCATGAGGTCCTATTCAAAATTATTGGCCAGAGTGGCACTGTGACGTCATCTATTACTACTACGTCACCTGTTACCATTCGTAGAGAAGTTTACAACACTTTATTTTCACCCTCCAAATTTTATTAATGTAAGTGTAGCCTTTCAAAAGATACGAGGGGGAAAGGGGACTTTTGAATAGCGCTGTATATACAGTTTGTTCATTTGGAAAGGACCAACGTCGTAGTACTGGAGCAATACGCCGAAGATTGCACCTGTTCACAGCACACAGAGCTTCGATGAAAACAACACAGAAACAAAAATTAAAACTTTGAAATCAATTGGAGTTTGAATGAGCACCAGAAATTACCGAACTTCAATCAAAAATTCATCACATCCTTGAAAGTTCTCCAAAATTTTAAAACTTTAATTACGCCAATATATAATGAATAACTCCGCTAATGGTCAGAAATCACTTTGTAGAATGCTTAATTTGTTTTCAACTGAATATCCGGGAAACCTTTGAGCTGCACAGCTTGCGGAGCTTAAAAGTAAAACTTTCATTTGTCGATTTTTATTTATTACTTCCAAAGGAGTTTTATGAAGAGGGCTGGAGTTTGAATTTTTTGCCGCTATTCCGTACACTGTCAGAACCTACTCTTATTTCTAAGCTGGGGAAAATAATTGCGGATACTTCCTAACGAGAAATTGAAAGCACAGTTTACTCGGGAGTTATTAACTGTTTACCCACAATATCTCTTTACAGCGGTTTTTTCTACGTCCTTGTTTATTTGGTGGAAATAAAATAAATGTGTGTAAAAAGGAACGTGCTTAACCGTGGCAGTTTTTATTGTCGACTGAAATTAAAATTTCATCATCAAGTTCAGGGGAGGTACTAAATTTTATGTAGAAACCTTTTTTTATTCATACTTTCGGTGTAATTTTGTCCAGAAGTGGAAGTTGAGGAAAAGCGGGTCGAAACCTATGAAATCAAAAATTATCGAGTCTTCCAGAAAACTTCCCAGCTCAAACTGCGAAGCTAAGCTTAGAGGCCCTTGAATCAGGTTTTAATTTGTACACCTTGCTATTTCCGCATTTTCCTCTTCATTATTTTCCATCTCTTCTTCCACATCTAGCGTTTCCTGGAAATATTCAACCCATCTATACAGTTTTCCTTCTTTTTCACTCATCAAACGTCCTTTTTGTCTTTGTAATACTGGCTCACCGTTGTCTCCATTTTTTTATTTTTCTCAAGTCTTTTGCAGAAATTTCTCATGTTGTTATTCATCATTTGACTTTCTATACGTTGTTTTTATATTCAATTTCTTGTATTCACTCCTATTTTCATCCGTTTATTTTTATAACATTTGTAGCTTTGCTTTCTTGCTATTTTATTTTTCTGTTTTACAATCAAACTAAACCTTCTCCTGCGTTTTTGTTGTAGCCAAACAATTACTTTCTGCTGAATATAGAAGATACATATTCACCTATATCCTTTCTGTCAAAACAATAATGAATCTGCCACCTCTACACATATTCATTCAAGGTGAAGCGAGATCTGTTGTAATGCACAGATTAATTCATAGTCAGCAACACATAAGCCAAACGCATAGTACTGACAACTGGAAGCTAATCGAGGAGGTAAAAGCTTCGAAAATAAGTTCAAAGTAGCTATACCAAACAGGGAAGACTGGAAAAAAGGTGTACCCATGTGCGGATGTTTTTTGGTATACAGACGGGTCAAAGACGACGTAGGAGCCGGTATAGTAGGGCTAAAGCAAGAGATGGCTTTCCCAGTAAGCCTATCAAGGAATGTCACAGTTTTCCAGGCGGAAATGACGGCGATTCATCACTGTGTGAAGGAAATTAAAAGGCAGAAGAGAACATATCGTTCAATTGCCATCTTCACAGACCGCCAAGCAGCGCTAAAGGCACTCAACTCCGTAGAGGTCAATTCTAAGCTAGTATGGGATTGTGTGCGGACCCTAAACACACTGGGTGAGCGTAGCAATGTTACGGTAGCCTGGGTACCGGGGCACGAGGGTTATAAGGGCAACGAAAAAGCGGATTAAATAGCCAAACAAGGCTAATTAATGCCATTCGTTGGGCCGTAACCCTTCTGCGGCATTGCAAAAACCATAACTAGAATGGGAACAAAGAAGTGGGTCGTCCACAAATTTATGAAATGGTGGAGGAACTCACCAGGACAGAGGCAAGCTAAACAGTTTATATTAGAACATTCGGTCCACTAACTATCGTACCCACACCATCGAGTCAGTTGCGCGAATGCTTCAAGTGTGGCAGGCGTGTTTTGTTTTGTTGTCGTGCAGAGAATTTTAAAGGTAAGTAATAAACGAGTATTACCAGCTGTTATGTTTGTTTACGTAAGTGTTATACTATTTAGTATATCGGTATTATGTTTATTTCACCATTTTGTGATCTTTTGTCATTAAAATATTGTGACTTTAAAAAATATTTAGAAGTGTTTGAACTAGTATAAAAATCCAAATATGGACAGTCGTCGGTGTCTAATTATGGAATATTACATTAAATGCTTGATGTGTGGGCTCTGGGCACATTATGATTGTGCTGGTCCAAAGTTTAATACTTGGATCTGTGACTTTTGCAAGTAATTATGTAACTTCTTTCATTTATCTCAAATATCTCAAAGATATTAATGTCCATTTTTGTTATTGTTATAATGATTTATGCTTATATTCAATATATGGATACCTACCAATTCCATATTTGGTTACTCATTTGTGATTTTGTTTTTTGTTTTAGATTTTAATTTGATAACTAATATATTTGATTAAAGGCTGTTAATTACTACATATAAATGTATGACTGATTAGTATAAACATTAAACTGATTTAATTTATATGTTAAGTTTTTTTTTTATATCCCAAAAACAAAATGGTATTCCATATTTGGTGACTTTCCTCTATTATTACTTAAATGCAGAATACCCTGAAACTGTAATTGACAACTCTGGTTTATACTCAGAATAAATATATATATCTCAATGTAAAACGCAAAAGTGACTAAAATTGTAGAGCTGGCCATAAGACTTAATGTACTAACTGGAAATCAAGTCATTACAGTACATCTAATACAAATACAAGAGGTGTTTGTGAATAAAAAAGTAAACAATAATTATTCAATACAATTATGAATGTTAATACAGTTTTTCTACGAAATTGAATGAGTCTCAGGTAATTCCATTAGGAAATTACTAAACTTCATCAATTATACAAAGTTTCATTCGCCGTCCCTTTCTTTTAATCTCGTTACAATCTAACAAGTTGATGGGTTATTGTTATACATTTTTATTTTAGGTGCAAGCACGAGTTTCTTCAATTTCGAAGTTATTTCAGTAAGTGCACGTAAGAAAAGAGAATTAAATACGAATGTCAACAATAATGTTAACTTGGATTTGATCGAGTGGTATTAGTATTTGATGTTTATACAATAAGTCTGCACTTTCACTATATGCTAAGGTGGAAAACCAATCAAAAGTAATATATTATTTTCAAAAGAAAAAGAGGTATAGGCATAGGCATATTCGAGAAGCAAAAAAAATTCATTTAGTAGAATATTACATGTTCAATAGAATGGCGTTGACTAGAGAGAGCTAGATATAACGGTTATACAGTTATAAAGTATGGTCATGTTATATTGATCGATCGAGAACATAAAAAATTACTTTGGATTCTGAAAATTTTGATCGCTGGATTAATTTACTATGGTTTATTTACGATAAAAAGACAATGACGTTATTTTAGTTACCTTTCTGTTGATCAAAACGAATTAAATGTATCGGCATGGGAAATTTGTAGCTCACTGTTTAGCAAAACTTCAAGACGTTGTCAAAATTAATCGTGTTCGAATTGGACCTTCCGTTATAAAGTTACAACGGGTATAAAAATCCCTTACGCTCAATTTCCTTGAGAAGGCGCGCCAGCAAGCGTAGCCTCGGCGGGTCGTTAGCATTGTATAGTTGTCATCACTGACAATAGGGTTAGGATATGTTTGTGGTGAGTTGGTCTATGAGGCCCTCCACTGCGACTGGCAATAGTCTATTGTGGCTCACACTTTTTCAGATTTCACCAAACAAATTCAGCTTTTTAACAAAGCAGATTACTTTACTTGGTGAATGATATTTCAGGTCCGAGGGGAAGAGAGCCTGGCAAACATCAGATACCTGATTCGAGCCGCGGCGGGACAGGCACAAATTATATGCTCTGCTGTTCCATCATCTTCCAAACAAAGACGGCAAGTCGGATCTTCCGACAGTCCAAGTTTTAGCATATGATGATTCAAATGAGAGTGGCCTGTTAAAAGGCCTGTTAGACATGCCTGCTGTAGTCTAACATTTATTTGGAGACATTATTCGAAGGATGTATAAACGTCTTTGAATGAACCAATCCTGGTAAATTATGCCAGAAGTCTAAAGCTCTTCTTGCTGTCCAGGTATTTAGTGTTTGTTTGGCAAAACTTATTGCGATGCCAATTCTAGGTTCCGGTCCGATAGAAACACTTGCAGCTTCCTCCCTTGCACGAGAGTCTGCCTTCTCGTTTCCTCACTGACAATAATTCCAATTTTTAAAATCAGTGAAAAAAAAACAGGACTAAGCGGTACATTCCATGTCCTCCAACTGTATTAAAAACAATATCCAAACTCGAATATTATTGATATTATGCATTTAAAAGTTTACATTTGAATATTTATTGTTGGCAATAACGGAAAAAGTTTATGCTTTTCCTGGTATTGTTGAACAGCAACACGAATAAAAATTTTATATCGAATGTTATTCAAACAGCTTTGACCTGTTTGGATGGGGGAAGCGATAACAAATATGCGATCTCTTCACAGTCTTTTAAAATTTCAGCGGATTTTTTGTAAAATTGCAAATTTTTCATGTAGGATTGTTATGAATTGTAGACATTTTATAAGTAGAGAATTTTTAGAATGACCTATTTGTCGAAGAAATAATGCGGGCTCATAGCAAATCAAGCCAAGATAAAGGACTTAATCTTCTCAATCCCTTAAGAGATGGGATGGAATCGAAGGATGCAGTATAGCCAGGATCACCCTGGGCGACCCTGGAAAGCTGGTGCCGAAGAAATAATTCGATGACCAGGAAAAACCTACGTTTAACGGTAGGATTTCTTACTGGCCATTGTCAACTAAGGAAACACCTCCACACTATGGGGCTAGTGGACTCACCTCTATGCAGGATGTGTAAACAGGAAGATGAAACTGTCAGGCATGTCTTATGCGAGTGTCCGAAGTTATCGTCAATAAGAGAGTGTGTGTTCGGTGAATCTTGGCCTACACTTGCCGATATAAAGGAGATGTCTCCAAGTGACCTGTCCACCTTCCTGGGAAATACAGGATGGACGATTACATAGGAGGACAACTTCTCGGAAGGATGTACAATGGGTCACATGTGGTCTGCACTCACCCTCCCTACTCTACAGATTCAGGACTTCATCTAGGTACAATTTATTCGACTTTTTGGTCTTTTGGACTTTTTAGTATACTTTAATCTGGCCCAAGAATACTTCTAGTCCAACATCATGACATTTTGACACAAATTCCATAGAATTTGTGTCAAAAACCTGGAGAGTCGTTCAAGATGTCACGTTTTAAAAGAAAAACCTCAATTTGTTGGATACTTTCACAAAACGGCTTCAATATTCTTTCTTTTGTTCGATTTTCTTGTAAATTATTTGAATTTTCCCACTGAATCCACCAAGGATCTCTTTTTAAAGAGCTACTCATCCCTTTCTATCGATTTATGGGATTTTTTCATTCTTTCAACTGTTTTATTTAAAAATAAATTACCTGACTGAAGCTCGTTAAGTTGTATATATACGCTGAAGTTTTCATACAAAATCTTGATGTCTCGGAAAAATTTACCTTATAAAAATATGAAAATTCTAATAAATCAGCTATAAATTTCCGGAGAATGAATTGAACACCGCCTTTCAAAATGCACTTATAAATAATAACAGGAACGGTCAAATTACCAACTTCTTAAGGCGCCAACTAGAGGTGATAAAGAAAATCAGTTTTAAATGAAGTGAAATTAGCTTAGAGTCACACAATATGCAAAAGTAACAAGTACATCAGGATCAGCTGCTATTAAAAACACCAACCACAACGAGTTGTTAACAAAGAGGCTAGGGAAGTTGCATTATTTGCATTGAATAGTGGAGAAAACAGACATAATTGCGCAGAAAATGACGTGTGTCATTTTTGGTGACAATATTGTTGGACCTTATTTTATTGGGGAAAACTTCAATGGTGAGTCTTATCCACAATCACTCAGAGAAACCACGAATACTAGAAATTGATTCTACCAAGTCAGAAGCTTTGCTAGAGTTTCAACAAGATGGGGCTCCTCTACACTAAGCTCTCGATGTAAGGGTCCAATGTTGGTATGGTCATCTAGATCACCCGATTTAATCCCCCTTGGTTTGGTCAAAAAGTGAAAGAATCTATTATCAACATCAACATATATTATTTAAACTAATGGATCTCTACATGAATAATCTGTACTTTGGGATTAAATACATAAAAATACTAGGGAAATTGGAAGCTAACGATTTACCGAAAATAATAAGTCTTTATATAGAAAAGTGTTGATTGCCTTCAACTTCGATTACTTCCCCAACGAAATTAAAATAAATTCCATGTTCTCTTAGGGTCTCTTTCCACTTTCGTCACTTCTCGTTTCTTAGCGCTGCCGCTAACAATCCAATTAACCACACTTTCAATTTTCTACAAATTAATTTCCTCAGGCAAATACATCTTCACTGCCGACGACTCGGATTAACGCAGCTTGGTGTAACTGTTTTGCATCTTAGCGAAAATTGCTACTACAAGTAACAAATTTTAACAATTTCCATAAGCAGTCTACGCAACAGGGAGTTAGTTACGACGTTCCCAAATCTTTTTGTTTCATATTTTTTTAATGTAAATAATAGAGAAAGATTAAATTACTTGGGGTATTTGCCCGACTCTATAACCTAGTTGATAAGTGCAAATAAGGAGCTTCAAATTCAACAAAATCTTCAAATTGTCAATTTTTATCATTAAAACATCTCAGCTCTCCCTCTTATAACATTACGCAACTTACAGCACAACTTTGAAGGAGCAACTGTTAACAAAACTTATTCTCGGCAAATCAGCATCTACAACTACTGCTGATCACCGTGATATTTGCATAAAGTGTTACTACTGTTCCTGATTGAATATTTCATCCATGCTTTGTGCTAAAGCTAACACTCTAATTCAATTAAATGCTCTATGTCTGCACACAGGTATAACTAATTGCTCCAAACATTTGATGGGCTTTATTATCCAATAAATTTGGTGTCAAAAGGTGCTTAAATCGTGGTGAGAATCTAAGAAAAGCCTTTATTATCAACATTATCCTGATAATACGTAGGGCAGTAGTCCAAAACTGCTCCAGATGTTTTAGTAGCCTTTTGTGAAGCGAGTGAATAGTATATTTTAGGAAAAGCCTAAGAGAATCAAAGCCTGCTTACCAAATAAGAGAAAGAACCAGAAGAAATACGTTCGCCAACTCGCAGTACGAGCTCCGCACATCTGGCTACCAAGCTTTCCAACCTCAGAAAACATCAAATCTAGTCACAATATATTTTTTGAAATCACAGTTATTAAGTTCACATGAACGTAAAAAGCACCGGCAAAAACTTCCGAAAAATCGCCGCGTGTTCGCGCGCGAAAGCTTCAACTCCGTTGCGAAGCGACTGTGGGTAAACGATGAGTCGGAAGGTGAAAGCCCGATAGTGGCACATCGGCAGACAAGCGGCAGTTGTAATGCGGATGCCGAGGATCGCATGATGGTACGTTTCGAGATGTCGTGCGGCACGAGAACCGAAGAGCGACGCGCCAGCGCCGCTGCCTCCGCCGCATAAATGGTATATCAGTCTTCGACTGATGTTTGGAGTTGGAAGTTGATACATAATATGATGTTGAATACCGTAATGGGATTTGCATACTGGACATTTGCCTGGAAATAAATAAAACAGGTTTCACATACTTCCAGAAATGATGCTAAAGCTTTCAATTATCCCACGCTAAATAAAATTGTTCAGTATGACAAATATAAAAAAAAATAAAATGCTGGAAGAGTCAAATGGAGCTTGCAGAATTAATTATATATTTTCCAAAAATAGCTCTGAAGGTCTGCAGGAATCTGGCAGGGAGAAATTGGGGCTGTAACGCAAAAATATGTTATTCTGACACTCTTACCTCACACCCACTACGTATGGTGGTGGAAAGTGCGGCAGGAAGTACCTGGGACATGACCCAAGATGGTTTGATGAAAAGTATGACTTTTTAAAGATAGAGGAGAGAAAGAATGCCATTGAATGGTACACAGACAGCTCAAAAACAATAGGAGGAACTGCAATAGGAGTGTACGGGCCAGGAACCAAGCACTGTGAAAATTTGGGAAAAACGCCAATTATCTTTCAAGCGGAAATTCACGTTATAAGAAAGTGCGCCCAGTTCAAAGGATACAGAAGACAAAGGATTATCATAATGTCGGATTGTCAAGCAGCAATTAAAGCACTGAGCTCTTCTGTAATCGGTTCAAAAACAGTATGAGGTAGCCTAGTGTGCATTCTCAATGAACAAGGCAAGAATAATTACATACACCTTACTGTGGTTCTTGGGCGCACTGGAATAAAAGGAAATGAACTAGCATTAGACTTAGATTAGATTAGATTAGATTAGATTAAATTAAATTAGATTAGATTAGATTAGATTAGATTAGATTAGAATTGGAGTGGCTCTTTGTTCTATCCCACTGCGACCTTTGCAGATCTATAGTGGTCCTTCCTATATTCAGAGCTTGATATCTAGCTGTATACTTTTCATTAGGCTTGATAGCCTGGATATCGCTTCACTCGAGTAGCTCTCTGCCCTCGGTTTTTCTTCTCTGAGTAAGTAAGTGACCCCGCACCCTTGCTATGCCTTCGCAATCACAGAATATGTGCTCCGCGGTTTCTTCTTCATCCTGGCAGAACCTGCATAGGCTGTCATCTGCTAGGCCAATTGTGTGCATATGTTTACTCAGCCTACAATGTCTGGTCACCATTCCCACCATCATCCTCGTCGTTTCTCGACTTTTACATAGTGGGTCGTGTGACAGTTTGGCCGAAGGGCTTTTAAAGATTTTAAAGAATAATTTTGCGTGCGTTAGTCCTGGGGTCTCATATCACCAGCGTCACACCTTGTTGTTTATCCATTTGTGGATGGTCTCTTTACTCATGCATTTAGCAATTCCACCCTATCATGACCACCGTCGCTTCCTGCTTGGCTAATTCATCGGCCTTTTCATTGCCTTTTATTCCTTGGTGGTCTGGTACCCAAGCTAGGGTCACTCTATTTCGACTACCCAGTCTGTTCAGGGTCTTGCGACACTCCCACACCAGATTTAATGTTATCCTATATAAGCGTATCGCCTTAAGTACTGCTTGGCTATCGGAGTAGATTACGATTCTTTGGTTATCCACCTCCTGTCTCATCAACTCTTCTGCATAGAATTGCACCGCCTTCACCTCTACCTGAAAGACAGTAGCATGTTTTCCTAGGCTTAGAGAGATCATAATCTTCTCTTGTACCCCGTATATTCCGGCTCCTACTCCAGAGTCTGTTTTAGAGCCATCAGTGTACCAGTTGAGATTCGAGATTTAACTGGTCATTTAAAAAGTGAGATGTCGAATAAATTATAGCTGCCAATAGCAGAGATTTCAGACCCTGCTTGGAATCGTTACATCAATACAATACTTATTCCATTACCTAAGCTTTTGGATGATTCAAATGATTAAAAGTATTCAATATTTTGGTCATAAAGACTAGATACCATGATTTTTAGATTCAGATAATTAGATGCAGCTATTTCTGCAGAATTTCAGACGACTATATTGAACTTATCTGTTTTATTTGTCTTTCCGTTCTATTAAACTGGCATTCCCACTTTTAGCTAGCCATTGTTTGGGGAAAGTGGTAGATTAAACTTCTGTTGAAATGTTTTTTACAACCCCACTTTAACTCCGCGCTTTGAATAAAAAAATGGGAGTTTCATGTTATCATAGCAGATTGTAGTATGTTTCTTTATTTCTCTATTTATCTTCAAAACAGAAAGTGGGAAGTTAAGAAGCAATAAAGACATATAACAATTAAGAAGATATTATTCTAACTGTAGCGCCAGCAACCAAGCTAAGAACATAAGCTCAAGTTATAAATCTTTTACTTATAGTCTATTTGCTGCCTTTTATGCTGCACGTACGTGTACGGAAGTTTGCACCAGGGGCGTAGAAATGGAGTAATAAATATATACTATTTTAATTAAGCAACAACTATCACCAAACAGGACACTGAAATCCAAAAGAATTATTGTAAGTTGGAACAAAAACTGACTTATTTAAGTTTATTTTTCACTAATTTTCACTAAAATCCCAACGACAGGGAGATGAAAACAAATAAGTGCCTACGATCTATATTTACCCTTTTTTTAACGATTTACTGAAAGAGCCGCTTTTGAATTTACATTAGACCTATACTAACATCTCGACTTTCCCAATATATACCTCTTTCAGAGAAGAACACATGTTATTACTGACAGTTTTTCTCATCACTGGAGACATATAAAAGCCGTTGACCGTCAGGTTAATTGAAACGGTAGGGAGCTGGAAAAAGTGCTTGAATTAATGATGAAACGTGTGCCCACACAATATTAGCCGCATTATCCAAGGTACGGAACAAACGAGAACAGGGCGCCGGGTGCAGCGAATGCTCTTCTAAAACAATGCCTTCGAGATGGAACATAATACAAAATCAGAAACGGTATTTTCCAGTAACGGGTAACGATGAAAACAACTGATTATTATGAATGATGTATTTTTTATCTAGGTACATGTTGAAAGTAATAGAGGTTGAGATTAAGATTAATAACGAGTGATAAGCTAGCTCCTAACTCCAAAAGTGAATCTGCGACAATTGCCTCAGCTATATTCTGTTTATTGCTGTGATGACATATAACGATGTCTCGCGTTTGCATTCCACATAGAGGTTAATAATCTAATAGAATTCCGTATTCCATATCCAAAATTCGCTGACAAACGATAAGAGGGTCGAAAAAATGGAAAAATAAGAATTTTCAAAAAAAAAACTACATTTTTTTTATTGCTGTAATGCCATATAAGGATGTCTCGCGTTTAAATTGCATTCAGAGGTTGATAATATAATAGTCTTCCGTATTCTATATTTAAAATTCGCTGACAAACGATACGAGGGTCGAAAAAATTGAAAGATAAGAATTAGCAAAAAAATACTACAATATTCTTTTTATTACTGTAATGCTATATAACGATGTCTCGCGTTTAAATTGCATTCAGAGGTTGATAAAATAGTCTTCCGTATTTTATATTCAAAATTCGCTGACAAACGATACGAGGGTCGAAAAAAATTGAAAAATAAGAATTTTCGAAAAAAAACGACATTCTTTTTATTACTATAACGCCATATAACGATGTCTTGCGTTTTAATTGCATTCAGAGGTTGATAATATGATAGTCTTTCGTATTCCACACCCAAAATACGCTAACAAACGATACAAGGGGTTGAAAAAAATTGAAAAATAGGAATTTTCAAAAAAAACTACATTCTTTTTATTACTGTAACGTCATATAACGATGTCTCGCGTTTCAATTGCATTGAGAGGTTGATAAAATAATAGTCTTCCGTATTCTATATTCAAAATTCGTTGACAAACGATACGAGGGGTTGAAAAAATTGAAAAATGAAAATTTCAAAAAAAACTAGAACATTCTTTTTATTGCTGAATGCCATATAACGATGTCTCGCGTTCAAGTTGCATATAGAGTTTGATAATATGATAGTCTTCCGTTTTCTATATTCAAAATTCGCTGACAAACGATACGAGGGTCGAAAAGATTGAAAAATAGAAATTTTCAAACAAAAACTACAACATTCTTTTTATTACTGTAATGCCATATAACGATGTCACGCGTTTAAATTGCATTCAGAGGTTGATAATATAATAGTGTTCCGTATTCTATATTCAAAATTTGCGGACAAACGATACGAGGGTCAAAAAAATTGAAAAATAAGAATTTTCAAAAAAAAATCTACAACTATGAGAAGGAGGAGCATATCACATTCCTCCTTTAGAGTTTATATACATCTTACCCAGCCCTCTGGTCAATCTATCTGATCTGCCTTGTTTGTAGACATGAAGTGGCAGTAGATTCAACAAGCCTGGGAAGATTCTCCTAACCAACTGTGTTTTTAGCGACCATACCACCGCACATTCTGCCACAAACCATAGGGTGAAAGACTCAAGCTGAAGAAGCCTTAGACTTTGTTAATCCATCAGAGTCAGTTAAAATCAGAGCACCATCCATAGAGGGGGAGACTCAAGTTGAAGAAGCCTTAGAGTTTGTTAATCCAGACTTAGTTCAAAGCAGAGCACCAACCATAGAGGGGAAAACACAAGTTGAAGAAGCCTTAGAGTTTGTTAATCCAGCGTTAGTTAAAAGCAGAGCACCAACCATAGAGGGAAAGACTCAAGTTGAAGAAGCCTTTGAGTTTGTTGATTCAGAGCTGGTTAAAAGCAGAGCACCAACCATAGAGGGGAAGACCCAAGTTGAAGAAGACTTAGAGTTTGTTAATCCAGACTTAGTTGAAAGCAGAGCACCAACCATAGGGGGAAAGAATCAAGTTGAAGAAGCCTTAGAGTTTGTTAATCCAGTGTTAGTGAAAAACAGAGCAGAAGTGCGAACTTTTTTGCTTGACCGTGGTAAAGGTTAGGGAGGAGGATACTATATGTCATTTCAATCAAAGCTTGGGATAATATTGTTAAATTCAAATAAGTATTATTTATGTGGAGCTTTGAAGTAACGAGTATTCCCATCTTTACACAGTTGTTGAATGGAGATAGATTGTATGTTCCAAAGGTGGTGGTAATAAGCACCTGAGTGGGGTGAGTTCAAGGGGAGTATGAACAGAAATTACGTCTGTCTCGTATGATTATGTAGGAGATATGACAATGTTTGGATTACCCGATCACACAGGAATTAAACGGGAACGTATACGGTGTCGTGTATTCCATTCTACCTGCAAAGCATTTAGGATCGTGGTTTTGGATGGTGTTTTTGGATTAAGTGAATTCTGCGATTTGAAATTGGCTAATCATGCATTGGATACTAAGGTGAACTATTGATATTTAAATGAGCCTTCATTCTACACTACAATGTACTAGAAGAACTTTAATTAACAAAACAAGACTAGTGATCGGGATTGGATTTTTTATGCACCGTATTTGGATTGGCAGCAAAGAGAGGGCTGGTAATCAACTAAGAGACGACAAAATATATGCAAATTTCGAGGAAGACGGACAACGCAGCCACTATAAATATGGGAGATTACACTTTTGAAAGAGTAAGTCAACAACAGAAGTGCAGAGATCAACGCAAGAATAATCGCCGGAAACAAAGTGTATTGGAAGTATCAGAAACTTCTAAGGGACAAATGCATCAGTAGAAAAACCAAAATCAAAATTTATAAAGCCGCAATTCGACCAGTAATAACATATGCCGGAGAAAATATGAGACTAACTGATAAAGACGAAGGAAATCTCAGAGTTCTAGAGAGGAGAATCATGAGGAGGATAAAAGGACCAAAACATATTCCGAATGAAGGGTTCAGAAGGCTATGTAACTACGAAATAGATCAATACATGAATGGTGAAGATATAGTCAGACATATAAAGGCACAACAACTAAGATGGTATGGGCATCTTCGAAGAAGGAATGAGGACGATCCAATAAGGAAAATCGCTGACTGGAAGCCTGCAATACAGAGACCAAGGGGACGTCTCAAACTCAGATGGGAAGATCAAGTGATTGATGACCTAAAGAAAATGGGAATCCGTGACTGGGGTAGAAAAACAGAGAATAGGAAGGAATGGAAGATGATGACAAAGATGGCGAACTCACACCGAACTCACACCGTAAGCAGAAGATAATACACGGACTGATACACCATACAAAAAGGATCAAAAGAGCTCAAAATGAGCGGCCTATACTCCGACAACAGGAGTGCCGGCCTATATATATATCCGTGTATTATCTTATAATGAACTCTAAGGCTTCTTCAACTTGACTCTTTCCCCCTATGGTTGGTGCTCTGCTTTTAACTAAGTCTGGATTAACAAACTCTAAGGCTTCTCCAACTTGAGTCTTTCCCTCTATGGTTGGTGCTCTGCTTTTAACTAACTCTGGATTAACAAACTCTAAGGCTTCTTCAACTTGAGTCTTCCCCTCTATGGTTGGTGCTCTGCTTTTAACTGACTCTGATGGATTAACAAAGTCTAAGGCTTCTTCAACTTGAGTCTTTCGTCCTATGGTTTGTGGCAGAATGTGTGGTGGTATGGTCGCTAAAAACACAGTTGGTTAGGAGGATCCTCCCAGGCTTGTTCAATCTACTGCCACTTCATGTCTACAAAGCATCGTAAAACCAACTAGTTTTAAAGTAGGTATAAATTCTGGTATAACTTTATTCCCAGAATAACCATACCTAGTATAAAATGTGTTTAATAAAGGTATTCTAAGCGTTTAATAATCACTGGAGTCCCCATCAGTTTTTTAATTTTAAAAGTGATTTTCCAGGCTTTTTTCGCGGGTGTAAAGCAAAATGAACAAGCGATTCTCTATGGGTGCATGAAACACAATTCAAAATGCAAGATTACATAAAAATTGCCTGTATGCATAAAGAAATATGAACGTAAGAACAAATAAATTCTTTTTTTTATGAAGCAGCTGAAATCTACTAGATTCACTTTAAAGGGAAAAAATTGTAAATATATCGCTGGATATGGATGATACAAGTCGGATTTTTATGTGCCTACGAATATAATTTATAAACATCTTATTAGTTTTATATCTATCCGAAATTATTCCAAATTTACCAAAAAAGATCACAATTGACCAACAAAATTCATAACCTCGGAAGTCTAAAATGTCAGTTTTTGAGGTTATGATCCCGCGCTCAAACCAGTTAATCGGCCAATTTCTAGGATTAGTTTAAACTCGATTAAAGTGTAGAAATTCTTACGGTGCATCACAAAAATGCTTGAAAAACGGGATTGAATATACAGGGTGGGGCAATCTTCTGACATCGGAGGATCACATCGTTGTGGTGATAGATAGAACTTTATAGTTTTGTGTGAGCTAATACAGTTACTGAGGGCACATTTTGAAAATACTTTCGATTCTACAGGTTGTTCCAATACCACGTAGCAGCACAAACTCACATTTTTTTCAATGGAACGTACAATATTTTGATCAAGAATCGAAAAGATCTCACCGAGAGCGTTACAAAAATATAACACTCTAATATACAGGGTGTCCCAAATAAGAGTGACTGATTTTAAACATAAATTCCCAGCTTATTAATTGCTCCAAAGAGATGGGGTTTTCACTAGTTTTACTAGTTTATCAAAGAGATTTTTTTAGGCTTGGCTGGCATTTCATCTCATCAACACAGGGTGTTTTACTAATGTTGGTCAAATTCAAAGGGGAAAATATGTATTTTTTTAAACGGATCACCCTATAATTTTTGATCTTATTCGAAAGAGCAATCATTCTCCTTTCCAAAAATGTATAGTTTTCTATATTTTGTTTCATTAACAACAAAGATATTCGAAGTTTCATGTAGTAGTACATTTTCAATCAGTAGTTTCGTATGAACGTATTTTGATGCCTAAAATCATGCTGTGTCCGTTTGACGCATAACAACAAAATCAGCAATTTTGACAATAGTAATTTTGAAGTCATATAAGTCGGTTTCGGAATGATCTATACAGTGAGTAAAAAAGCTCAAACTGTAAAAATTTATGCAGAAACGAAATCAATAAACAAGGAGGATATCCAGAAGGAAATTTATGAAAAATCCGCCGTCACTGAATATTATTAAAAAAATGTATGTACAATTTATCGAAACTGGTTGCATTGCACTCTTAAAAAAAAGACATAATGATGGTCTTTTAAACAAGTTGATGTCAATTAATGAAGTGCCACATGATAACGATTATAAAATTTCTATTAGAAAAATTGCTGGAACTTTGGAGCTTAGCAAGAGTGACGTTCAAAGATGTCTAAAAATTTTAAGATTAACTCCATACAAAATTCAGACTTATCAAAAATTGTACGAGTCAGATTATGGAAAACGAGTAATGGTATGCGAGACTTTACTTGACTCATTAAGAAACGAACCCAATTCATTATGAATTATGTCTGATGAAGCAATGTTCCACATTAATGGCATGTGTAACAAACATAATTGTAGAATATGAGGTTCTCAAAAACCAATTTCTTCCAATCAATTTGTTGTTATGCGTCAAACGGTCACAGCATGAGTTGATTTTATGCATCAAAATACGTTCATATGAAACTACTAATTAAAAATGTACTACTACTTGAAACCTCGAATATCTTTGTTGTTATTGGAACAAAAGAAAGAAAACTATACATTTTTGGAAAGGAGAATGATTGCTCTTTCGAATAAGATCAAAAATTATAGGGTGATCCATTTGAAAAAATACATATTTTCCCCTTTGAATTTGACCAACATTAGTAAAACACCCTGTGTTGATGAGATGATATGCCAGCCAAGCCTAAAAAAATCTCTTTGATAAACTAGTAAAACTAGTGAAAACCCCATCTCTTTGGAGCAATTAACAAGCTTGGCATTTATGTTTAAAATCAGTTACTCTTATTTGGGACACCCTGTATTATAAGGAAGTTTTACAAATATATGGCCAATTATTGGCAAAAAAGACCTCTTCTTTAACACTCTGCAAAACAGTATATTAAAATAAATCAACAGGTCTTTGTACTGAAATGTCATACACCCATCATTGGCTGTGCTCAGTATTAACTACTTTTTTTATCAATATCTCAAAATTTTTTAATGAATCACCCTATAAGTCTTTTTCCAATTTGTTAGTACAATTAATAAACTTCCAAACGATGTAGTACACTTAGGGCATTAGTTAATGGAAAATCGTAGATATTTTATGATAATGCGGTCAAAAACAAGTATATTACATACACAAATTGAATGGTATTGAATTTTTACATGCAACATCTTGTGAATTTTAACATTTTTAAAGCATATATTTTAATCGTAATTTTGGATGCATCTACAATATCTAATCAATGAAATAAAATGTTTGCTAATACCGTAGGTACCTGGAATTACCAATAATTCTATATTTATTCATGTTCCACTTTCAATAATTGTTATTATAGGCTTGTTTGAGAATGGGCGAAACATAATCAAGCCATATTTTTGATTATATCAAGTGGGCTACTATCAAAATAGTATCTACTAATAAATGTCAAAGAAATATTGCTGTATTCTTCGTTTGTGTTTAGGAAGTTGATTCAAACACAATAGTTAACTTGTGGTTCCAACAAGATGAAGCATCTGTATATCAGAAATTTCACCGACATGTGGATAGGACGTGGTGAACCAATTTCGTGGCCTCCTCGATCTCCAGATCTCACACCGATGGATTTCTTTTTTATGGGGATACATCAAGCAGCTTGTGTATCAAACGGAACCTACTACCAGAGAAGACATGAAAGAAAGGATTCGTAACGCATTTTCCACAATAACTCCAGCTATGTTGGAAAGAGTAAGATCCTCGTTTTTGAAAAGAATTGTAATGGAAGTGAATGGTCGCCATTTTTGGAACACTTAGCATAAGCTACTACAGTTTTTATAGAATGTCAATGTTCATTTATGTAAATGTGAGTGTTCTTATAATGTTGGTCTTTATAATTGTTAGTTTTTTAAAAAAAGAAAAAGTTGGAAAATAAAATACAAGCTTGCATTTTACATAACTAAGATATCCTGTTTGTGGCGACTTAAGTAATTACTTCATAAAGAATACAAACTGCTTTTATATTTATTAGTACTGTAATGACATTAGCCTTCCAGCATAATTCCTTCTTTCCTTCCTCTAATGGTAAGAGTAGTAGTCAAAGATATTTTAGATGCATCCAAAATTACGATCAGAATTTATGCCTTAGAAATGTTAAAATTCACAAGATGTTGCATGTAAAAATTAAATACCAGTTAATTTGTGTATGTAAAATAAATACTTGTTTTTGACCATTTTCATAAAATATCTACGATTTTCCCTCAACTACTGCCCTAAGTGTACTACATCGTTTGAAAGTTTATTAATTGTACTAACAAATTGTAAAAAGACTTATAGGGTGATTCATTAAAAATTTTTGAGATATTGCTTGATTTGCGTATTAAAGAGGCCACAGATGAAAAAAGTAGTTAATACTGATTACAGCTAATGATGTGTGTATGACATTTGAATACAAAGACCTGTTGATTTATTTTAATTTACTATTTTGCAGAGTGTTAAAGAGGAGGCCTTTTTTGCTAATAATTGGCCATATCTTTGTAAAACTCCCTTATAATATATTAGAGTGCTATATTTTTGTAACGCTCTCGGTGAGATCTTTTCGATTTTTGAACAAAATATAGTACGTTCCATTTAAAAAAATTTAAGTTTGTGCTTCTACGTGGTTTTGGAACACCCTGTAGAATCGAAAGTATTTACAAAATGTGCCCTCAGTAACTGTATTAGCTCACACAAAACTATAAAGTTCTATCTATCACCACAACGATGTAATCCTCCGATGTCAGAAGATTGCCCCACCCTGTATAATCCAGAGTAAGTAGGTACGGTGCATCTGGCTGTATAAAAATTTATATTGTAGAATTGTACGAACTTTTATGTCGATGAAATCGTTTTTTAGAATTCTTTATGGATTTCAAATACTAAAACAATTACCCACTGAAAGAACTGAATTATTTTGATTTATTTACCGCTGTAGTGAGACAATAAGTTGGGATTTATTTATCTCATAAATATGCCTTTATGCCGAACTAAAAACATTATTTAATATTTGTTATTATTAAAAATAATTTTCACGGGAAAATTACATTCTTTGTTCCTTTGTTGGTTTCTTCTACAAAAGGAAAATCCTATTGATTCAAAAAGTGGACAAGAATATACTTCCAGCGGCATTGAAATATTAAATTTTATTATGCTGGAGCTTTTGGAATCAGTGAAGGCGGGGACCGCGCGCTAGTGAGCTTAGGTATTGTTATAAGGAAATTATTTAAACCTACGGTTTACCAAAAAAAAAACCAATTCATATGACACTAACTAATTTCAAATTTGAGAAGAAAAGTAAAGTAGAGCATCAAAATAATGAGTTTTTGACAATAATCCTACTAAAAGTAGTATGAACCTGATATACTTTCGACTTTTGTCAATAACATGTTGCGAAGCTAGGTACGGCCGAAAATTACAGCGTTGCCGCGCGGCATATGCACTTTTTGCATTTGATTTTTCGATCTTTTGCATTTACCAAATCGATTACCGGCTGAGATTATGTAAGCAATCAACTCCCGATATGACAGCTGTCAAGACATAATATTTTCACAATGTGTGAAAGAGTATATCTACAATTTGTCTGAGTTACATCCCATTTAAGAATATGTACAGTGTGGAAACCATTTATGGAATAAAATTCTTTATGTCATTATTTTAGAAATTTATAAAAAATGCCGAGACAGGTCAACTTTTGAATTGAGTTGTGCGTTGTTTAAACATAGATTTAAATGTACAGTGTGATTCACGCAAGTATGCCATAGTCGGTGTTTTTTTTTTAATGAAGCACCCTGTATATTTGCATATTTTTGAAATCCTCTTAATGAACCGATTCCAACAAACCGAATAATGTATGGTCAGTTATGAATTATACAAGGTCAAATTTTAAAATTAATAATTTATTACACTTGAAATATTCGTACTTTTTTAAATTAGCTAAATATGGATTTATCAAAAATCTAAACTAACTAATTATTAGACGTATTTGTATATTAAACAAAACCTGCTACGCCCATGAATTTTATCATCAATACCTAAAAATTGCCTAAAAACGCCAATAATTATTAGACAAAATCGGTGTATAATGTGGATTGTTTTAAATCGGTAAATAATGTGGATTGTTTTCTATTCTGTCAGTTGTTGATGTGTTGACAGTATATACTGAAAAAGTAAAATCTTTGTCAAATACTCTTTCCTTGTCGACATAACAATGAAATATTTAACTGAGAGACTCACCGAATTGAGATTTTAATGATGATCGAGTACGGGGATAACTGCAGAAGTCAAGTTGAAGTGGCAAACTTATTTAATCACATCAGGTATCCCGAATTGCCTAATATTTCACAAAGTACTCTGTCTAAAATTCATGCACAATTCAGAGAACTTGGACATGTCAAACCAATGAAAAGAAAACCACACTTCGTTGAAGATGATGTGTAAGTGGATATTTTGTTAAGTGTCGAAGAGAATCCAACTTCAAGTACACGTCAAATTGCCCGTGAAAATAATGTTAGTCACTACTGTTCTAACATGTCTTCATAAAGAAAAACTTTATCCCTACAAATTAAATTTTGTGCAGGAGTTAACAGAAGACGATCCAGATCGTAGAATGTATTTCTGCGAAAGATTGATGAATAAGCTGAACAGAAATGAGATAGCTCTTGGTACTTTTCTTTTTTCTGACGAATCAACATTCACATTGAATGAAGAGGTAAACCGACAGAACTGTAGATATTGGTCAGCAGAGAATCCTAATTGGATGCGTGAGACATATACTCAGTACCCTCAAAAGGTGAACGTTTGGGCCGGTATCATAGGCGACCATATTATTTGTCCTATATTTAAAGATGGAAATTTGACAGCTGAGAAATATTAAAATATGCTTAGAAATGAAGTTATTCCTACGTTGGCAAACTTATATCCCAACGCAATAGATCCTAGCTTACCGAAAGAAAATGTTTGGTTCCAGCAAGACGGGGCAACACCCCATTATGCTTTAATGGTAAGAACTTATTTAGATGAAATCTTCCCCAATGAATGGATTGGATGAATAGGTACTATTGAGTGGCCAGCTAGATCGCCAGACCTTACACCGTTAGATTTTTTTCTGTGGGGTTATCTCAAGAACAAAGTATATGCAACACAACCAACTAGCATTGTAGACCTCAAAGAAGGATAACTACAGAAATACGGAATATTTCACCTCAAACTTTAAACAAAGTTAAGGAGGAGTTCTATAGGAGACTGTGCTATTGCCAACAACTAGGTGGAGAACATTTTGAGCATTTATTTTAATGTATCAAAATCAACTACATCAGGTATTTTATGTATGTGTTTAATAACTGTAAAAATAAAAATTTCACCTTGTATAATTTATAATTGACCATACATTATTTAGTTTGTTGAAATCGGTTCATTAAAAAAAAACACCTACTATGGCATACTTGCGTGAATCACCCTGTACATTTACATTTATGTTTACATAACGCACAACTCTATTCAAAAGTTGACGTGTTTCGGCATTTTTCATAATTTTCTAAAATAATGACATAAAGAATTCTATTCCATAAGTGGTTTCCACACTGTATAATTAATATACGCTATACACTTGCGACCAACTTTAAAATATGTCCTTCCAGGCTAGCTAGAATCGGTAAAAATTTTATATGAAGATCATCGAAGATTCACAAGATATTGGATTTTAGACAGGCCAGAACTCTTAAGCGACTCCTCGTAACAATAATGTTATCGATACAAGGTCAATATTTTATATTCAATGTAGGGGGACAGCTTATAATAACGAGGATATTTTTATTAATTGACTTGGAATTATTAACAAACCAAGTTTACAACAAAGTTAGCAAAGTTGATTTTATTTCTGTTTAAACTGTATAATAACAACAATAAATAACTGAATAATAACCAATAATAATTTATCGTCAAGTGTATTGAAAACATATTGATCAATTTTGTTGAATGATATATTAGTATTCACTTGATAAGAATTAGGACTAACAGTTCCAAACACAACATAATATTGTTCATAAATTGGAAAGATGGATTCTGGAGAAAATAATTTGATATGTGGAGCAAAACCAACCGTGTCTATACCTGAAGGTTTATTTGGGAATTTTATTTACAATTCTCTTTTAAACAATGATGTTAAGCATGGATGTATGGTAAGTACTTTTTAATTTGGCTTTAAAATGAACTTAAATAGATTGTGAATTGAAATAATACGTAAATTAATTTTCATAATGAGCTGAAAAAAATGGGAATTTAGATTGGAAAAACTTTTTAATACATTTTGAGACTCTGTTTATGTTTATGTTTATTTCAAAACCAATAATCTTCATATTTTACTCATACAATTTTTTGTGCTGGTTATTTTATCTTGTAATTATTGTCAAATTATTGTAAATAATTCCTATGAACAATGAATATCAATAATACTGTTTCACTATTATTGTATTGTTTACAAAATAAAAACCCTTTCAATATTATATTACCATGTTTATACAGGGTGGCGCACCGAAAACGAAACAGATGCATTTACTGGCAGATGATTCCTTTTTAAAAAAATCCCTCGGACCCGTCGATTTTGTTTTCGAGGGGGACACAAAATTGGCATAAAATCACAGTAACATTTGCAGCCCCCTAAGCGGGGGTGGCACCATCCCTAAAATCTTAAATGGAAAGGGGGGTCGAATGATCCATCATTTAAAAGGTCTTTCAACTCCCTTTACAATGATGTAAAATTCATATACTTCAATTCAGTAGTTTTGGAGATTTATTGATTTAAAGTTTAAATACATCATCGTAAGAGGAGATCAATACATAGCAGCAAAGTTGTTAAAAAATAAAGAATGAACTGACCTGTCAGCCGAGTAAATGTTGAAAATGACCACCATTACTTTCCATGCAATAATAAAGATTTTGCTGAAAACGTTGCCGGACATTTTGCAATATTTGAGGAGTAATTTGATGGCACTCATTCACAATTCTTTGTCGCAAATCTTCTAAGGATGTTGGCTGAGTAGCATAGATTTTGCTTTTTAAGTAACCCCACAAAAAGAAATCCAAAGGTGATAAATCTGGCGATCTTGGGGGCCATTCAACGGCACCTCTTCTACCAATCCATTGACCTGGAAAGGTCTGATCTAAATAATGCCGAACTCTTAATGCGTAATGTGGTGGGGCACCATCCTGTTGGAACATCAACATATTCTCAACGTATCGACCATCATTCTGATTTTCAATTATATCTGTTAGCGCAGGATCTATGGCATTTTGCAGTAATTCCAAATACATTTCACCAGTCAAATTTCCAGGTAAGAAAAAAGGACCAACCAAATGATCGCCAAAAATGCCAGCCCAAACATTTAATTTTTGTGGCTGCTGTGTGTGTACCTCATGGTAAATTCTGGGATTAGAGTCCGACCAATATCGACAATTATGACGATTTACTTCGCCATTTAAAAAAAAGGAACATTCGTCGGAAAAGCAAATGTTAAATAAACATTGTTCATCGTTTGTAATTCGTTCACTCATAACTTCACAAAATTGTAATCGCTTATCAAAATCGTCTTCATTAAGTTCTTGTACAAGGTGAATTTTATACGGATGAAAATTATGTGCCTTCAGAATCCGTTGGATAGTACGTCGACTAACACCACACGAAGTTTGCAATTTGCGGGTACTTAATGTAGGATCTACAATAACTTGCCCTAAAACCCCCACTTCTGTTGCTTCGTTCCTTATAGGATTTTCAATATTACATTTTTTATTGGCGACTGATCCAGTTTCCCGAAATTTAGCTACAAGTTCTATAACATATTTTCGGTGCACATTATTGTTCTCATGTCGCTCATTAAAAATTTGTGCTGTTCTATTAGCGCACTGATTATTTCCGAAAAATATTTCAATAATTTCAACCCTTTCTGCCGTGGAATATACCATGGTTAATTTATGTAAAAGCAATAAATGATATTTTAACAACAAAGATTGGTCAAATCAATCGCAAACTAATGTACTATTTCCTATTTAAAATAAGTACGTGGCATTCTCTACTTATCTTTCTTCAAGAAACAACTTTTTTTGTCACAAAGGACACTTCAATTGCTATTTTTATTATTAATAAACCATGGGCGTAGTAAATAAAAGCATTTACTTATCAAGAAAATGCTTTTACTCAAATTTCTTCTGAAAGAAGTACAAACTAATTTGATGTACCTATTAAAGTCTACTTTAAACTTTAAATCAATAAAACTCCAAAACTACAGAATTGAATACATGAATTTTTCATCATTATAAAGGGAGTTGAAAGACCTTTTAAATGATGGATCATTCGACCCCCCTTTTCATTTAAAATTTTAGGGATGATGCCACCCCCGCTTAAGGGGCTGCAAATGTTAAAGTGATTTTATGCCAATTTTGTGTCCCCCTCGAAAACAAAATCGACGGGTCCGAGGGATTTTTTTAAAAAGGAATCATCTGCCAGTAAATGCATCTGTTTCGTTTTCGGTGCGCCACCCTGTATAATTTATAATGCAAGATTTGTTTTAACTTCAAAATTCCCCATATGTATCTATCTTTATCTGTATCTGTATCTGTAGAGTAGGGAAAAGGTGAGTGTAGGCTCACAGCACTTAGACCACATATGACCCATTGTACATCCTCCCTAAAAGTTGTCCTCCTATGTCAGCGTCCATCCCGTCCTTCCCAGGAAGGGAGACAGGTTACTAGGAGACATCTCCTTTATGTAGAGGAATTAGCTAAATCTTGGTGGCACTCTAGTACTAGCCCCAAATAAATAATTCTTAAAATAATCACTTTTCTATGAGCTTTGGTATAATAATGCACGTCGTTTAGTCTAAAAGCACAATTTTCATAAAGTAGTTTAAATGAACCCTTTCGAAATGATACGCTGCTGTGCATTGTACGCCCTGACTAATGCTGCGACCAAGGATGGTCTATCTTTAATACTAGGCCAAGCAATAGGTAAATATTTTTCCAAAAAATGACTAGTTCTCCGGCTTTTCCAAATTTCCCCGTTTAGTAATTATCCGATTAATTCGCTCGATCACTCATTCCATTCGTACTTCAATTACCAACGATTAATTAAGACTCATCATTGAGATTGCTTCAATACTTTTTACGTAATATGAAAAAACTGGAAAAAAAGGTTTTAAAAGCGCACCATCCGCTTCCTACTGGGTTTTTTGTCAAAAGCTACTATACTTGCATACTGTATTGCTTGGCCAATGCGTCATTTCAAACATCCTACTCTCTGTAATGTTTTGACTTAAATTCAACTTTAGATCGATGCTTTCACGAAGCAAACCCGTTCCTATAGAAGTCTCCTGGAAGATACTTGTACCTTAGCTCAAGCCTTACATAATTTCGGAGTTAATTCCATGACAGTGGTTTCAGTGAGCAGCGAAAACAGCTTAAGATATTTTGACGGACCTCTAGCTTCATTCTACTTAGGAGCTACTGTAGCACCCATAAACCACATGTACACCAAGACGGAGTTGAATCACATTATCAACTTATATCAACCAACAATTATTTTTTGTTCAAAAGCAACTGTGGAGAAATATGTGGCTTTGAAAAAGGATTATGGGTTTATAAAAAAAATTATACTTATTGAGGGTGAGTTTAAATCTTAGGCTAACTAGTTAATCTATTTCTACCTGCGTGTGTTAGTCCGTTGGTAACTGTCCTCTGATAGACTGATTCGTCTTTTTTCTGTCCTCGCGCGGCTAAAAATATTTAAAATAAATGTATTTTTGGCCTCGCAGTTCTTTTCAGACACTAATAGCCGGCCACAAAGTGTCTCGTCTTAAAGCGCTCTAAGACAAGCTCTAGCTTCGAATCAAGCTGGTGCCAACGTCTATAACTTACTTATTACTATTATATTTCATTGTTTCAGGGGAAGAATCCTTGGGAATTGAAAATATACAAACATTTATCCACAATAATGTAGGTGCTACCGTTCTCAGTCCAGAATTATTTAAACCTTTCAATGAAGCTGACCCAAAAGATCACGTAGCAACTTTATTGTGTTCTTCAGGAACCACAGGTTTGCCTAAAGGTGTGATGCTTACAGACGAAAACCTTCTAGTTCGAATAACTCAATCAAGGTTAATATTTTTTTCATATAATCGACAGTGAAAATAGTTTTTTTCACAACTAAAACGTGCATAAAAGCCGATAAAAAGGAATGAGTGCAACATATTCTCAGGATGTTTGTGAAAAAAATGATTCTTTATGAAACTATTTTGAATAATACATGCTAAAATTTATATTTTAGAGAGCCCCTGTATAGTTTCCAGCCCATCATTGGATACAATACTCTAGGTTTGATGCCATTTTACCATGCTTTTGGATTTACTATTTTTATAAATGGTATTGTGAATCAAGAGAGGATAGTCGTGATGAAACAATTTCAGGAAGATATTTTTTTAAGTGCTATACAAGAATATGAAATATCTGTAATAGTAGCTGCACCTCCTTTGGCGGTATTTTTATCGAAAAGTCCAAAAGTGGAAAAGTACAATTTGAGCTGTGTCAAAGAGGTCGTATTCGGGGCAGCACCAATGTCGAAGGAAATTGAAATATTACTGAAAAAAAGGTAAAAAGGATTTCCAATTTTAAATATATTCGTGTTTATTCATATAATCCAGTGAAGGAAGTTACTTTCAAGCTAAATAATTCGAAAATAATGTATAAGCTTGAGGTACCAAGCAATCAGCAGCACTCTCAACAATTTGCAAAAAGTTCTAAAAGTCGATCCTAGCATTTTCGATTCTAACTTTTTAAAGAAATTCGTCACGGAATTGAGCAACAATAGGGAATGGGATCCAAATACCATCATCAGACTTGGAAAGAATGCCATTCAATGGTACACAGATAGAAGCAATAGAAGAAACTGAAATTTCACGGAATCAGCCCCAATATAATATTGGAAGAAGAGGTAAAGCCGAGGAAAAGAGATCTGACCATTGGAAAGATCTAATAGAGCTTATACAATCAAATACTTTGGGTGACTACAACCTGTTGAGATTCAATGAATGCGTAAATCAAAGTAAAACTGCGTCAACAGTTTTAACAGGGATCCACATACTTTCCAATTGCACAGCACTTTAGAATCCTAGATCACAGAATTGAAGTTTCATTTTTCTCTTTTAATGAGCTTAGAAAATATAAAATAAATTCAATTTTCATTCAGCAATTAGCCACTTATATAAAGAAATATGGGGTTGAAATTTGTAGTTGAACAACCCCATTGAAATAATGAGGAAAACGTAACAAAAATTGCTGCTCAGCATTTACTACATTATCTGACTTGTTAAAAACTTCCTTGTTTGTTGAGTTTTTAACTTTGGCTGGCACTAATTGGTCTTTAAGTTGTTCAATTATCTAAAAGAATTAATTGGTACGTGAAACAATTTAATTTTCCTTAATTATCATTAAATTTGAGCTAATGTTGCTTTATCAAATTTGATAATTGAATAATTGGAATCGTTTCTTCCATTGTCAATTTTTTCTCCAGACTTAACTCAGTATTGATCCGACAAGGATATGGATTGACAGAATCAACTTTTGCTGTAACGGTTGTAACCAGAACGTGTGATAAAATCAAATCCGGTTCGTCTGGAACTGTAATTTCCTACATGACTTTAACAGTTAAAGATCCAGAAACTGGAAAATCTTTAGGACCAAATCAAACCGGAGAAATTTGTATTAAAGGACCGATGGTAATGAAGGGTTACATCGGGAATCATCAAGCTACTAAAGATACTTTCACATCAGATGGATGGTTAAAAACAGGAGATTTAGGATATTACGATGATGATGAATATTTTTTTATCATTGATAGATTAAAAGAGTTGATTAAATATAAAGGGTATCAGGTAAGACAATGTTATTTGATGCATAAAAATTTTTATCTGGATTATTTTAGGTAGCCCCAGCAGAATTGGAGGCTTTACTATTAGATCATCCAAAAGTTCTTGACGTAGGGGTGGTAGGGGCACCAGATGAATTAGCTGGAGAATTACCTGTGGGATTCGTTGTGAAAAAACCAGGTGTCAATCTGACAGAAAAGGAGCTGATAGATTATGTTGCGAGTGAGTTAAAAAAATATGTTGATTATTATCTACATTTTTGAATTTTTTTCAGAATATGTATCTCCACAGAAGAGATTGAGGGGTGGAATCATTTTTATTAATGCTATTCCCAAATCTCCCAGTGGTAAGATTCTGAGGAGAGAGTTAAAAAAGCTAGTGACGACGGCCAAAAGTAAAATAGTGTCCAAACTGTAAGAAATGTTTGTAGAAAATTACTGAATAATTGTTTAAACAAATATTATTCACTAAACATCTATATCATAATTGTTTTCTATCTAAATGAATGCAAATATTTGAATGTAAAAGTTTGCATAACAGTGTTTATTCATATCTGGCATTGATAAAACTTTCCCAAGGTAAGCAAAGTGAGCTATAGAGGATACACACATCACATAATAGTCTAATGTTACGATTTTGAGAATTTACCTACAGACGAAGAAGATACAGGATCTGTAACTTGAACTTTTACAGATTTGTAAAATTTGCTATTCTGGAACCAAATCTCATAGTTACAGATCTTTACCTTATAGGTTTCAACTTCACTTCTGTTAATAGTGTCGAAATTCTAACCCCAAAACCATTAACAGCTGTGTGTGTACCGACCTGGTGAACCTTAATACTAATTGATATTTGTACAATTTGTAATGCAAAAATGGCGTAAGTGAACTACTGGAATGATATATTTAACATGCCATTTATTTATTTAAACATAGTACGTATTTTGTAGAACACAAGGTGTGAAAAAAAGGACCAAAATGTTTCCAGAGCAATTGGAGTTATACTTACAATTCATGGAAAATGATTACATTTTTCTCAATAATACTAAAAACCCTACTTTAGATCCCAATTATTCAATAAAATAGTGTATCCATTGACGATACATTCATTACATACCGAAAGAAATATGGACAAGCCGATTCTCATCCTGTTCCAACAAAATACCGACGAAAATATTCAATTGTCCGTTCCTATTAATGTCAATAATGTTCACATAAAAACTTAATCAATTGAAAATCACAAAAAACTATGAACTCTACAACTTTTCAACTAATAATACACGAAAAATTATAATAATAATCTGTAGGTAACAGGTAAGGTTAGAATCGCATTTCCTGTAACTCTTACAGATCTCGGCTTATAGATCTTACAGATGCTCTCAGAATTCCACCTTTAAATATAAAAGTTTTCATTATAAATTAATCATAACCATAATGTTCTGAATGATAAACCTTGTGTCTGATTTGAATATTAGTCGACAATTAGGTATACCATGTCATCTTCTGCCCGGACAATAATGAGTCTTGGTCCCTTCGAAATATTTTTAAATAACCTTTTGGTTGATTCATATATACAAAAATTATTCAGACAATGCCAAGCCCCAGCAGAATTGAAGGACAACTAATGATATGCATCTGTACAGAGCACAAAATAGTGAGCCAATCGTAATATTAACTAGCTTGGAGGTAATAATATTAAAATTGAATGACGTACAATAAAAAAGTTGCTTTTCTCAACATTTTCTTGGACGAAAATTTCAGCGACTGAAAGATATAAGGAAGAAAACGTTCTTGATTAAAACATTTTGCGTTTCAAGTATTTGAGTTGTTAAAAGTAGTTCGTCCGTGGTGTTTGGAATTTTCTTTAATTATTGAGAAAATAAATCAGAAACCTGCCAACGTAAACAGTGATTTTTTTTGGATACAAAAAAAACCTTTTTCAACAGCGCGGATAAAGGATATTGAATAAAAATTCGAGTGACCGTGGACCTAGAAAATTTACCTGCCTCTTGTTGAATCAGTTATTTTGCTGAAAGGTTTCCTGAATGAAAGAAATTCAGTGGAACGGACAGGAACATCCTCTTCATTGAAAATAAACGGAATTCTACGCCTTCAAGAACCGACACATATTATTTTATTTGTGAGAATTTTTTTATCGAGAAAAGCAGATTCGCAACTGAGAATATTATGAACTGTATTATTTTAGAAATAATAATAAAATTTATTTGTTGACGATAATGGATGAAAATGTAAATTTTACATTCAGTCATGAGTAACCTACATGGAACGTTGTACAGAGTGTCTGATTGAAGAGAGGACACGGCTGTATATCTTAAAGCTTAAAGAAAAAAAATCTGCTGCAAGAAATTTACAGGAAAACGCCGTTTGCTTAAAACTGGTACAGGATGGTCAAAAATACAAAATTGAAAAAAGGGTGCTCTAAATTGTGGATTAGATCCGAAGCTAAGTTAAAGCGAATAAAGCTAGTTATTTCCCCATGGAAGAATCTCAGTTTTCCACACGAGATATACACATCAATATCTGTTGAAGAAAGAAGAAGCCTCAATAAGTAGTGTGTGTCAATTGCGGTTAAGTGACAAACATATTCTTGTTGAGTGCCCTAAATACCGGTACATTTATTATAAAAAAAATATTTTCTCTGTCATGTTATCTCGCTCTCTCTCTCACACACGTGTTTTTCCTAAGCTGTCTGATGAATAGCCGGTAGATACAGCGGAATACCTTTATTAATCAGACACCCGGTACAGACATTGAATTTCACTAGGAGTGATTGTGAATCAACGTTTTCATTGAAACAGGTAATTTTTCACATGTAATTGACCTTTGGAATGATTTTGTATGATAATTAGATTTATTTAAACATAGTTATACTGCTTATAGATAGCGAAATATTATAACCTTGAAATATTATCAGTAAACCAGCGAAAAATAACCAAAATTTTAAAATTGAGGTTTGAAAACTTGCTTAGAAATGTGATAAAATGACTGTAGAAGATGACACTTTTGTCCTTCGTGGTCCTACACCAACTATACCAATACCAAAAGGATTATTAGGAAATTTTATTTTCGATTCTCTGTTGAAAACTGATGTGGAATATGATTGTTTGGTAAGCTCTTGTTTTTTCTTCAATAATATCAACATTTATGTTATCGCTTATTTTAGGTTGATGCTTTCACTAACCATACACGTTCCTATAAAAATCTTCTAGAGGATACTTGCACCTTAGCTCAAGCTTTACATAATTTCGGAGTTAATTCAAAGACAGTGATTTCAGTAAGCAGCGAGAATAGCTTAAGATATTTCGATGGACCTCTAGCTTCTTTTTATTTGGGAGCCACTGTAGCTCCTATAAATCACATGTACACAAAGACAGAACTGAATCACATTCTCAAGTTGTATCAGCCTAAAATCATTTTTTGTTCAGAAGAAACAGTGGAAAAATATGTGGAATTGAAGAAAAAGTTTAGTTTTATAGAAAAAATTATACTCACTGAAGGTAAGTGCATAAACTACTTTTCTATTCTAGCCTAGTCAAAGTACACATAAAACCTCACAAAAATACAAAAAATTTGGAAATTTAACGTGAGAATAACTTTACTATGCTGGGCATGCAGTTTTCTGGAAAATCGTTGAGTAAATTGTTTTTGTTTGGTTTTCCCACTCTGATTGTTCAAATAATGGAAATACAGTAAAATGTTTAAATTGAAAATTGTAGCTGATACATTTATCTACAAGTTTTATTTAAAAACATTTTCCTACAACCACTATGCAAAACACGCTTTTCTACACAAATTTTTATGCGCAAAGCAGGCCTTTCCTAATTCTTTTGATAGCCGTTGGAAAAGTAATGCGAAAAGTACACGCTATGGCACTTTTCCGCACCGAAATGTCAAACAAAGCTACCTATGACCTGTCAACTTATTTTGACAATTCAACCTAATAGTGTATTTCTTATTTGTGTACAATTTTTAAATTAAAACCAAAAGTACCTAAGTAAACTATTTATTTCATTATCAATTTTAATTAATTAATTAAACAATTTAAGGAATTATGAACCAAGATCAAAATAACTTATTTTTTGAGTTGTCCAATTCGGACATTGAAAATACTCCTCCATATATTATTGAAAAGGCTAGAACTGCAACCGAAAATTTTTTACCTGAGGTTTCAATACAAATTTGTTCAAATTTTACAATTAATTATACATTCAACTGATTTTTCTATTTGTTTTCATATTGTAAGTTCTTTCTATTAAAAGTTTAAATAAAATAACTATATAAATGACTGTATTTCTTTCAATAACAAATGTGGTTGTAGAAAAAATATTGTGTGCAACTTGTACGCAAATCACTTTTCCCACTCGCTAGATTTGCGGCACTCGCCTTACGGCTCGAGCCACAAACTTCTGCGCTCGTGGGAAAAGTGACGCTTTGCGCACTTGTTGTACAAACTACTATTTCTGTAAATTAGAAGTTTTGTAAATAAAAACATGTAAAATGCAAAGAAAGATCTCAGCTTTTAGAAATACTTTCAAATTTGGAAAAGTATATTTTGTAACTGTAAAATCAGTTTATTTATAAAAAACTAGAGCTAAAAAGTCAAAAAACAGTTATAATTCCTATTTAATTAATACTTATCCCAGCGATAATTCCTCCTAGATTTAGCATTGTAGATGAGCTCAAAACGTTATCGTTATAAAAGCAAAGCCATCAATATTTCGATTTTAAACAAATGCTTCATAAAAATCTGTTTTTTTAGACTTCATTCAATTATATCTTTTTTCGAAATTAATATAAATCAGTGAAACTTCACCACTAAACAATTTGAATTGTCCAATTTCGAAACTACAGTTTTTCTATATATATAATAATAGTACCATTTTACGCACGAATGGGAAAGTTATTCCGTGAGTATGTAAAATGATTCACAACACGAGTTACGTACTATACTTCACCAAATTTCATCAAATCACATTATTCAAACAATTAAAGTGAAAAAACAAAAAAACTTAAATTTACTCAACGATTTTCCGGAAAATTGCATGCTTAGCATCGTAAAGTTTTTCTCATGTCAATCACAACCCTTTTAAATACTCAATTTTGAATTTTCAAGTCTTTTGCAATTTTTTCGGCATTTCACGGTTATTTTGTGTACTTTGACTAGGCTATTCATTCTTCCCTTTTCTTCTTCAGGAAAAGAGACCTTGGGAGTTGAAAATATTCACACGTTCATCAAAAATAATCTCACTTCTACAGCTTTAAGTCCGACTGAATTTAGACCTTTCAATGAAGCTGATCCAAATGACCACGTAGCGATTTTATTAAGTTCTTCAGGTACCACTGGTTTGCCAAAAGGAGTGATGCTTACAGATAGAAATTTACTAGTTCGAATAGCTCAATCAAGGTGCATAACCTTTAATTTATTGACATAATCAAGCACAAATATAAAAGTAAGAGCTAAAGGTGGTGGGAAATGTGAGGAGCGAATAAATATCATACCAAATACCGACGTTGCCAAATTTCAAGAAAGTGACATTTAACCAATGTGGAAAATAAATTGAGGTTAAGTGATTGTAGGCAACCAAGTTTACACGATGTGGAAGGAAACACAGGCCAGATATGAAGGAAATTGGTTATATTTTTCGAATTGTGTGTTAATTCTGCTCTTTTCAATATATTATGCTGTGCGTCTAGTTTTCTCTCGTTATTTGTTTGATTTATAAGCACATGTAAATATTTTTTTGAGAAAGGGAAGGAAAATTATTGAGATTTATCGCTTCCTGGCCAACTGACACAGATCAAAGTGTAACTATGTATGAAAAAATATCAGAAAATAAGAAATAGAACACTAAAAAAAACAAGAAAACCCAGGCCCAAACCCGATTGATCAAAGTGTAACTATGTATGAAAATATCAGAAAATAAGAAATAAAAAACTAAAAAAAAACAAGAAAACAAAGGCCCAAACCCGGTTGATCAAACTTTAACTATGTACGAGTATAAAAATATCAGAGAATAAGAAATAAAAAACTAAAACAAAAAAACCCAGGTCCAAACCGGGTTTCGAACCTACGTCCTCTGAGTTGTAAGCCCAGTATCCTATTAACTGTGCTAATGAGCTCACATTCAGTCACATCAAATAGAAGGTTAGAGGCTGCATGAACGCATGCGCACCTCAACATGCGGGAGAAAAACAACAGTGCTGGCAACATCGGTATTTGGTATGATAATTATCCGCTCCTGGAAATGTAGAGCCTGACGGTTGACGAGCTACTGTGTAGTTTGACTGACCTTGCAATATCCTGGCAAGGATATGCCGATGATATTGTGGTAGGAAAATTTAAAAAAAATCATTCAATGTTATCCATATCCTCCATATTACAAACAAATCAAAATATTTGACTAACTATGTATTTTAGGGAGCCTCTTTATTCTTTCCAGCCTATTGAAGGATTCAGTACTCTAGGACTCATGCCATTCAGCCATTCAGCTGGAATAAATGTTTTCGTTACTGGCATTTTGAACAAAGAAAGAATAATTATCATGAAACAGTTCGATGAGGATGTCTATTTAAGGGCCATACAGAATTATAAAATATCTGTGATGGTAGCAGCGCCACCGTTAGCGATATTTATGACTAAAAGTCCAAAAGTTGACCAGTACGATTTAAGTTCTGTTAAAGAGATTATATTCGGAGCTGCGCCAATGTCGAAAGAAACTGAAAACTTACTCACAAGAAGGTGAGTACTTAATTTTGATTATATCCACTGCAGAAATGATTTAAATTTTTTTGAAATTTTTTCACAGGCTAAACATAATATCTGGGATTCGACAGGGTTATGGATTGACTGAAACAACGTTTGCCGTGATGCTGATTTCCAGGAAATCCAATATAAACAAACCCGGATCTTCTGGATCTGTATTACCTCACATGTCATTAAAAATAAGAGATCCAGAAACTGGTAAATCTTTAGGACCTAATCAAGCTGGGGAAATTTATATAAAAGGTCCGCTAGTGATGAAGGGCTACTACAAAAACCCGCAAGCTACCAAGGATACCTTTTCACCAGATGGGTGGTTGAAAACAGGAGATTTGGGATATTACGATAATGATAATTATTTTTTTATCATTGACAGATTGAAAGAGTTGATTAAATATAAAGGGTATCAGGTAAGACAATATTATTTGATGCATAGAAATTTTAATCTCGATTATTCTAGGTAGCCCCAGCTGAATTGGAAGCTATACTATTGCAGCATCCAAAAGTTCTTGATGTAGGTGTGGTAGGAGCACCAGATGAACTAGCTGGAGAATTACCGGTCGGGTTTATTGTAAAGAAACCAGGTGTCAATATTACAGAAAAAGAGCTGTTAGATTATGTTGCCAGTGAGTTTTTTTTTCAATTATTTCCCTTTATCCAACAGCCCAGCCAGCGAAGCATCTTTCAGCTATAGACTCTGAAATTTTGGAAATTATGAACCCAATACAAGTTGAAGTATAAATAAAAGTATCTTACTTCTGATTCATGACATATCAATGTAAAATCCGTTATGCGCATGCGATTCGCATGAAAATATTAGATTCGTGCACTTCAAAGCAGGAGAACAAAATTGCTCCTATTCTACCAAAATTTCATAGGAAGGGAATCGCCGAGAATACGGAGTATAAAATTTCAATGGAACAATGGCGGATTTTCTCGAAGGAACGCTCACATCTCTTGGTTGAGAATAAGCACCCTGGTCGGTAACTGTCTCCAAGTTTCTCTTACCCAGTTTCAACAGCCTGGACGAAAGTTCTTTATCTAACTTATTCAGTAGACTCTTAGTATGGAGGTGTCCCTGTGTCCCTACATTTGAGTTGGTATTCCTTAATAATGCATTTTTATTACAGGGAAGAATGATTTCATAAAAAAACCAAGTTCACCAGTTGAATTCTCCAAAAAAAGAAAATTCCACGAATTTGCTAGCTTTCTTGATAGCAATATCAATTTAAGGTTTACTTTTATATGTGAAATTTTCCCCTGAAACAATTGGTGGTCACTAAAACTTTTTAACACTCCAGTTAGTCGAGATACGAGCACCTTATAGATAGAAAGACGGTCTTTTGAATAATTTCACCAGTTTCACAAAGCGAAAACCCTTCAGGATATGCCCTTATAATTCTTTTCCAGGTGAATTGGTCATTTGACACTCTCTCTTAATGTTAAATTTGAATTTTGTAATGTTTCTAATTACTCTACTTTGATGATTTATGAAATGAAAACTCTCCAGGTTTATGTTTTTGAGAATCTTTTTCTCCGTAGACTCTTTGGATCTATCTCCCGAAATTTTGCTCAAATTTCGTAGTTTTGTGATATTCACCCCCTTTGGAGGGAGTTCCTTAGTATTCCACTTCTTCCCTTACTTACGCTTGTCTTATTGAAGCTGTATAATGTTGTATAATATTGTATGGCATTGAATTGCGTTGCATTATAAAACACTTTAAAGTTGTATAATGCCTAAATATTCTTCGTTTCAAAACAGTTATCGCATACCCTTCCATTTTACAATAAAATATTGCTCAAGGCATTTCTTTGGGATAAAATTGTTGTTTTATGAATCGCCATGTTTAAATAAGCAATTCTTGTACCGCTATCGCCGCCATTATGAGCACTTGAGTTGGAAACATGAAACTATATTGAAAAATGTGAAGTGATAAACTATTAAAATAATAAAAAAAAGTATCTCAGGATATTCTATTTTATTATTATTTTTTAAGTATCTACTTGAAACTTAACCAGAATTGAAGCTCTTAATTTCCTTGCCAAATATATGCCTATAATCTATCAAGTAAAATTTGCGGTGCATCAATATTTGTGCTATTAAACCATCCAAATGAAATTATAACTTTTACTATCGATGTCCGCCCAAGCGGCCCAAGTCGCTTTGATAAGTCTCCATTTCTACAAATGAAATGTATGATGCACGTTCAAGTTAAAAAATAATTTGGTTCTGAAATTCTTCACTAAAAAATGAAATGCTCTTATAGATGCGTCTACATGACTCAATATTAAATCATTTCATAGTAGCTCTATAAATGATTATAAAACAGTCGATTAAGAGTTGTATAAACGTGTATTAAACAATCATATAAGAGTTGTATAAACTTTTAATAAATGGACCCTTTTTAGTTGTATAAGGATCATTCAATTGTTTTGTAGACCGTTATAAGAATTTTAGTATCCTATAAGACATATCTTGTAGCTGTTTATACAGACCTTATAGAATTTAAATTGCTACTTGGACAGTTCCTATTTTCGTATACAACGCTAAATATATGTCATTTCATAAAACTAACTCATAAAAAATGTTAATATACTTCAATGAAAAATGTGGTGAAACTCAAAACGACACAGTTTTTTCCTTTTTTTTTGTGCTACTGAGTTTTTTTTCCAGATAAAGTATCTCCACAAAAAAAGTTGAGAGGAGGAATCTTTTTCATAGACGCTATCCCCAAATCTCCCAGTGGTAAGATTCTAAGAAAGGAGTTAAAAGAGCTAGTAAAGAAGACGAAAATTAGGATAAAATCAAAATTGTAAACAATGAATTGTTGTATGAGGAATTAATAAATATTTACAAGTTTCTTGTGTATGCTTTTGTTGTATAAATAGCTATTAAAGCACTTCCTACAATATATTTTAAAAAAGGGTCAAATTTTGGTATCTAAGATTAACCTGTAGTCTTAAGATTGATCAACAAAATTGTTAACTTGAGTAATTACTTTTCCATAGATAACAAATAACCTTGTAGTGCGGTTGCGTGACAATTAAGCTGGATTAAACACAGTATTAACGAATAGTTGCGAACGAAGTACGACCTCGATCGAAGATCACTATACACAGTATCACACTTCACGAGATTATTTTTATACAACAGTTCGATAACTTGTCTGGAACTAAAGTGTTAAAAATGGTTGTTGAAGATGACAATTTTGTAATTCACGGTCCTAAACCGACAGTTCCTATACCAGAAGGATTACTAGGAAACTTCATTTATAATTCTTTGTTAAATAATAATGTTGAACATGATTGCATGGTATGTATTTTCTTTAGTATTACATTCACCATTATGCTAATATTAGAATTTTATCGATAATAACAACATTAATATTGGACCTGATAGTTTAAAAATATTATTTACATCTAAATTTATCATTATTTGTAAAGTTGTTTAACAAATATTTCAATATGCAATTAAAATTTTACTTTATCTGATGAATCCAGCCACCAGTGACGGGGATTACTATTGGACGCCAACTAGGAAAGATTATGATGAAATGAACAATTACCATATTTTTTTGATTGCCTTAAATACCTATTAAATCTTATCATAGCAAAAATTTGTCTGCAGTCCGTCCATTTGTCGAAGACAGACTTCGCAGATAATCTTTATCATAGTTTGCCACTATCTTGCTGATTACTTCAGTTGTCACAGCTCCAGAACTGGATTTTCTTTTTCATTGAAGTTAAAGTTTCAATTGCTTCGGATATTTGTGAAAATGTAGTTATTCCGAAGCGAAGCTGTCAATATAACGGAAAAAATTGAATACGTCCACTTTGCTTCAATGATAAGAGTGTGTATTGAGTGGTCAGCTAGATCATCAGATCTTACACCATTGGATTTTATTTTGGGCTTAGCTTATCAGGAATTCAGTCATGAATTCACATTTTCTGAGGACCTGGAGTAGCGTAACTTACTTTATTGAATTATTACTTAACATCCCTTCATTGAAATTTATTTTTTGCAGGTTGACGCTTTCACAGGAAAAACTCGAACATATAAATCCTTATTAAACGACACATGTGCCTTAGCTCAAGCCCTACGAAACTATGGTGTCCGTCCAAATGCTGTGATATCAGTAAGCAGTGAAAATAGCCTAATATTTCCGGACCCACTCATAGCTTCTTTATATTTGGGAGTTACAGTAGCTCCCATCAACCACATGTACACTGACAGCGAATTGAACCATATACTCAATTTATATCGACCAAAAATTGTATTTTGTTCAAAAGTATCTGCGGAAAAATATTTAGTTTTGAAAAAAAGGCTTACGTTTATAGACAAAGTCATACTTATGGATGGTAAGTAGCACTTCCCGTACTTTTACAGTTTTTAACGTATATTTTTGCCTTAGACGATGAGTTCCTTGGTATGGAAAATATACGTTCGTTTGTCAAAAACAATTTGGGTTCTGCCCAAATTGGTCCGAAAAATTTTCTACCATTTAATGAAGCTGATCCAGCAGAGCACGTGGCATTATTGATGAGTTCCTCAGGAACGACTGGCCTTGCTAAAGGAGTTATGCTTACCGATAGAAATATTTTAGTACGAATCTCCCAAAGTAGGTAAGATATTTTTTTACATAAATCCTAGTGCATTTTCACGTTATTTTTTTTCCCAATTCAGTTTTCATTAACCTTCCTTGGTTAACTAATCCTTTTACTGCCTCACTTAAAACTCTCTAGAAAGGATCAGTACGTATTAAGGAATTCATATACGTTTTATTTTAGGGACCCAATTATTGCCACTGGACCAGTTGACGGACATAGTATATTAGGTCTGATGCCTTTTTTTCATGGATTTGGACTGAATGTATGTATATGCGGCATTGTAAATAAAGAAAGACTGGTGATACTCAAACAATTTAATGAAGACGTTTTTTTAAAAGCCATACAGGACTATAAAATCTCCAGTATAGCTGTAGCACCACCTCTTGCGGTGTTTCTAGCTAAAAGTCCGAAAGTAGATAAGTACGATCTACGATGTGTCAAAGAAATAGTATGCGGGGCAGCTCCCATGTCAAAGGAAACAGAAGAAACACTCATAAAAAGGTGAGTATATTGATTGGCCTTGTTGCAAGACTTTTGCTTTTAGTTTCGACTTTAGCTTCCCACT